>BQNB010002793.1:3055-64288 GCA_026074375.1 Tanacetum coccineum
ATATATATATATATATGCCTAAAACGTTATAAAACCAGTAAAATCTTGTATAAAAATAATTTCTCCACATCCACGATAAATGATCTTGTTTTCTCGCTTTGATTGCTTGAGGGCAAGCAATAGCTAAGTTTGGAGGGATTTGATAACACCTAAACTATACATGTTTTCGGCGACGTTATTTGTATATATTTCATCATTTATCGTAAACTTTTGGTACTTAATCACATGAAATATATGCAGGTTCATTTGAAGACATCATGTGCTCAAAATGATCAAGATACATGTGTTTATGCTCATCGTAAGACAAGTTAGAAGAAAAGAAATGACAAAGTCTAATTCTACCCAAATGTGCGCCGTACAATATTATGTGTGTGTCGCACTTACCAACGAATTCAATGAAGCCATTAAAGACATGAAGTGCGTCGGTTTTCCAAGAATGTGCTACGTACTTCCCTTCAAGCATTAATGATATTTCCATCAAAATAGTCGAAGTGCGCCGCACATTATAGAATGTGCGCCGCACTTTGACCTTTCTCAGTCTATAAATAGAGAACGACAATCAAGCCTCAACACACACTTCCATATCAATTCCTCTCATATCAACTCTCTCTAAACCCCTGGGATTAAGCACAAAATTCGGGCAAAAACGAAGAACACTATAGTATTTAGTTAAATAAGGGTTTAATACGATTCGGTACTTGTAAACGGGTTGTGTTCAATCCATCTCGAATCCGATTATCGTATGTTTCTTGTTTCTCTTCTTTACTTTGTTATGAACACCATAGCCATGAGTGGCTAAGCTCCTTATGTCTACTCGGTGATGTTAATATAATAAATAAGTATTTGGTGTTATTATGATCTTATTTAATCGTAAGCTTGTGTTGAAATCATATCGTGTCAAATCTTATCAACTTTGTTAATTATTTTTGATCGTATACACATAACGGTATAGGTCGAAAGACCCGTTGCGTGTTATATCATTTTAAAGATTTGTCTATGGTCTTTATCGTTTGGTTGGAGAAATCCGCTTACGTTATTTGATAAAAAAATGGATTTGACATTATGGTAACTTGATTATTTTAGTGACACATTTGATTAAGTTAACTAATATAAGTCTTAAGTTAAAACAAGTTAATTTATGAAAACGTTTTTTGATGAAAAAACTTTTTTATATGTTAAGCCATAAAATCGAAGATCGTAATCATTACCATTGCTTATGAATTATATGAAACTAACCGAGCAGTCATTCTCCTTTATTATTGAATCTATCATCAATCATATCTCATCTGAAAAAGTCTTTAAGTTTTGTCTTAAAACTTGTGATTATACGAACATAATCAAATCTATTAGAAATCTAGTTTCTAGTGAAGTGAAGATGATTATCGATCTCACGAGCCTTGTAATAGTTAGACAATATCAAGCGTGTAATAGTTAGTCTAATAGGCTAGTTCGGTAGGCTAAGTAATGTAATAGTCCAAGGCCTGGCCCATGGAAGCCCACAAGAAGGCCCATGTGTCACACCCCGACAATGGTGGAAACTCAAGAATGAAACATAATGATCAATCATAACACAAGATACAATATAGATAAAACTACAATGCATAAACTTTAAGGGTTACAAAGACCATCAACCTCGAACAAACCTCGAGTGATGTCCCAAATCATAACCAATTCCATAATCTCTTACAATTCCAAATGCCTTCACAGGGGTCTAAATCCAAACTTAAACCAAAACTTCCAAATACTAAGAACCAAACAAATAAACCAGCAAGGCTTCACGTGAAAAATCCATACGGGATACTCCTAAGCCTGCTATCACATATCACCAACCTATTCATCTTTCACTTCACCTGAAAATGATACTCGAAAACGTTAACAATAATGTTGGTGAGCTCATAGGTTTGACCTTAAACCATAAGCTGTGCTAATATCTTAAAACAATGGACAATAGTGCAATATGGTAGTGAATATATTCAAATCACCCATGACTTAGCATCCCCGTTAATCATGTAACACGACCTAGCATCCTCGCTAGTCGATCACCAAGCCCTAGCATCCCCACTAGTCATGAAAATAGCATATACCAATGCTCTTGGAGTCGCAACTCTGATATGTCACTTACGCACCTAAAGGGCCTACCAGCTAGAGCACTATATTAGGGCAGGACCACACTAGACATGGCAAATCATTGCCAATCACCCTTGTCGTTCCAAACACAATACACGCAAGTAAAATCACAACCCTTGACATGCCAAACACAGTACATGCAAGTAAAATTACATCACATATATTCGCATAGCAATCATAAGCACATAATTGTCCCAAAAACAAAACCACGCTTCGCACAGCTCAAAAGAAACAGTTCAAATCACATTTAAGTATCACTTTCCCCCAACGGCAAAACAGTAGAAAAATGGGGCTACGAGAACTCACCTCAAGCAAGTCTTAAGCAACCAAATCTCAATCACACAAGCAAATGCAACGACGTCCGCACACGACCTAGTCCAGTTAAGGTCCCATTTTAATCATTCATTTCCAAAACAGTCTTCACGTTTAATGCATAGAGTTTAGACGCGTTGTATAATTACTCGTAACAATTTAGTGGTGTGATGGTTGACGTCTCATCACAAAATATCTTATCAATCCGATATCTCAAAGATACATACTTATACTATTTAAAGAAAATAGATAAGTAATATAAATAAATATTTATAATAAATAATTATAAATATATCCCGATAAGTCCATTCGGTAACCTTAGTTACCGTAAAAATAATCATAATATGGTTGAAAATGAAATGTTTACTCATAAAAAGCATATTAGAGAAGTTTCGAGAAAAACTATATTTTTCGTCTTTTAGTGAATTTATTAAAATAATAAAATAATATTTTATTATTTAAAACCAAAAATCATGTTCTTAAGTAAAATTTTCTAAGTATAAACTTTTTACGAAATTTCGACATGACATGTACGTTTATATAACGTTTTCCAAGGTTTTTAACCTTTATTTCAAATATTTTTCAAACCTTCGACACTTTTCCGACAAAATTCCAAAATCTAAATCTTTAACGTTTACTAAAACGTTTTTCCCAAAATAACATTCAATATCACTTCGTAAATACATTTCACTTTCAAAAGTCCGTCAAAAACTCTTAAAACGACTAAATATCGCTTATTGGGCTTTAAGGCCCAACAAGGGTCCATTAAGGTATTTATACGTCCAAAATACGATCCAAGCCCAAAACCAAGGCCCATTTATATACATAAGCTCATACTAATAAGTAGAAAATAACCCAAACCACAATAAGGCAACAAATAAGCCACGACTTATTTGTGCTTAATGGGCCGCGAGCCAAAAAGCTCCAAAAACTAGTCCATAAACTTTAAAATAAGCTTAATAAGCTTAATAAGCTACGATACATATTCGGTTAACACTGTAAGCCACAAAAATAGTCCGCGAATATACGTATTATAAAGCAAATAACTAAAAATACATCCCTTGTGTTTCTTAAATAAGCCGCGAGCATATAAGCTCAAAATAAGCCATAAAGTGCTTAAAAATAAGCCCAAAAATAATCTATACAAGCTAATATCCAAAATAAGCTATTTAGCAATATATGTTTTTCAACGACCACAACATCAAAACTGCAAAACCCTTTTATTTCTTTTTATGTTCGACGCAAACCAAACACATCCTTTTATCCGTTTCGTTTCCAAAAATCGATTTTTACGACGATCAACTTGTACAACTAACATCTATGCATCGATGTAAACCCAAAAGTACAAACGAAATTTAAATTTAGAAACTTACAAGAAAAGAGGGTTTCGAAAGCGAGATGAACATGAACCGACTACCCAAACATAGTTTTTATCAATACCCGAACACTAAAATCAACCCGGAAACACTCTAAACCACCATGTCTTTGATCAAAGTTGGAAAAATAAGGGTGTTTGTTGTTTGCTTGGTTCGAACGCATAAAGACACACACAAGTGTGTGTGTTATTTTTTTGAAATGAAAATGAAATAAATAAAAAATGATCTAATGATAAGAATATAAATGTACCACCATGAGACATCCTAGCTAAAAAATTGCCTCCTTGTTCCCTCTCTTGTTCTATAGCCGGCCATGGGTATCCTAGGGGCTCGGGGTGTTGTGTTTGTGTCGGGATCACTTAAAAGCTCATAAAACTTGATCGTAATATATTTTCCAAAGTTAATTAGTATTTTTATTCATCTTAAAAATACTTTTCCAATAACTTAGAGTATTTACTTGACATATTTCCACTCTTTATTCCCCAAAAACTCATTTGGACATTAACGGACGTGTCAGGACTCGTTTTTGGGCATTTCTTGAAAATTAACGGGTCAACTGTTAGGAATTTTGTATAACAGAATTAATTCTGTTAGTATTATAGTTAGTTCTGCTAGTATAATACTTAGTACTGGTAGAAGGTTTATCATAGTTAGTACTGGTAGTATTAAATAGTTAATACGGTTTGTGTAATAGTTAAGTTTGCTTACGAAGAAATTAATTAGAGTTAAAGATATGCATGAGATATCTTAGGAAAAGATATGCATTATCTTTATACGCGTTTTGTAAAGCCCATTAGGTTTTCCTTAGTCTATAAAAGGATCCCTAGGCATAGTCAGTAAATATAGTTCTACAGAAGATCATAAAGATCATATAGTAATCATAGTTTGTAATCTGTAACCTAGGCAGATTCAAAGTTCAATATAAAAGTGTTTTGATTGTGTTCTTCTTTACATTGTTGATTAAATTCGTGGAATCAATGTGGTTAAATCATTGTTCATCATTGTTACTTAGATTTATCTAAGGCAAACAAACCCTTTACAAGCTAAAGGTTTAGATCATTAAGCAAGGGATCTAAAGTGGTATCAGAGGTGTGTGAAAACTCTAAAAAAGAAGAATTTCTTTTGAAACAGAACTACTTCAGTCAAAGAAGGTTGGATGATCAAGGATACTCTCCACCAACAATCAATGCTATGAAGATCCCTATCATAAGAAGGGAGATACGATATCTGGAGTTTGTGGTATGAGAAAATTCATTTGTCACACGATTCATAATTGTGGGGATATTATTGTCAATGGAGATCTGGAAGATGAGGCTACATCTTCAGGAGAACAATCTAGTCCTCCTGTTCCTAAGACTGCAAAACAATTGGCTGCTAGAAGGAATCAAGAAAGGATTAAGAGCATCTTGCTCTTAGCAATACCTGATGAGTACCTCCTCAAGTTCCACAATGTTCCTGATGCTAAGGGGATGCTTAGTTAAAATAAAGGAATGGGAAAGGGAAAGATAATGACAATGCAAAGGAATGCAATGGTTATTTCATTGCATAAAATGTCGCTTGGTTAAAATGCGAAGAATAAAAATGAGCATTAAACAAGAACAAATTTCATATGAGCAATAGAGAATTATAACCCTATTACGAAAATACATCCATAGATAATAATGAAATCAATATTAACATCTTAACAAAATCCATCCACTGTGACAATAATGAAATCAAAAAAATATGACGGATATGAATAAAGGAAAACAAGAATATTAGAAGCAATTCATTATGGCGTTTAAGAAATATTTTGAAACTAACTGTGACAATAACGAAATCAGAAAAGTGTGACAATAATGAAATCAGAAAAGTATGACAGATGTGAATAAGGATATAAATAAGTAATCAACGTTTGATAACGTGAGTGTAAACAAAAGCTAAATATCACCAACCAAAAGATAAGTTACGAAGAAAATGTGACAGCTGAGGAAAAAAATATGCCAGTTAAGGAGAAAAAAGAAATAAATTTCATAACCCTCAAATTCTTGAGTAATGGTTGATTACCCACTTTAGGGTAATGGTTGATTGCATTATCTCTAACCAACCATCACTTTTGATTACCTTACCCATTCCTTAGTGTCTAAAACCTCCAACCAAGCATGCCCTAAATCTTTGTGGGCTGCAATAAAATCTAGATTTGGAGGTAATGAGGAATCCAAAAAGATGCAAAAGAATGTTCTGAAACATCAGTTTGAAAATTTTGTTAAGGCTTATGATAGATTTTAGAAACTCATAAGTCAACTGGAAATTCATAGAGCCTATGTATCAAAGGAAGACATTAATCAGAAGTTTTTAAGAAGTCTTCCTCCTTCATGGAGTCAAATAGCACTAATCATGAAAAATAAACCAGATATTGATGAGGTTGATATTGATGACCTTTACAACAATCTTAGGGTGTATGAAGATGAATTGAAAAGGTCTTTAGGTTCCAACTTTGCTTCTTAGAATTTGGCTTTTCTTTCATCTGAGAATACTAACAGTACTAATGAAGTTAGTACTGCCAGTGGAGGTTTTAGGGTTAGTTCTGCTGGTGGAATTAATCAAGTTCCAACTACTCCAAGTGCTCATGATATAGCTTACTCCTTTCTTGTACAACCAACAACCAGTCCTCAACTTGAGAATGAGGATTTTCAGCAGATGGATGGAGATGACTTAGAGGAATTAGATCTTCGATGGTAGGTGGCTATGTTGACTGTCAGAGTAAAGAAGTTCATTCAGAGGACATGAAGAAATATAGACTTCAAAGAAAAACGACCTGTTTCTCTTGATAAGTCAACGATTGTGTGCTACAATTGTCATAGAAAATGACATTTTGCTAGAGAATGTAGATCTGGAAGGAGTCAACGAAGAATACCTTATGGTGAAAATGGCAAGAGCAATGGACAAACAACTAAATCTTCCTCTTAGGCACTGGTGGCTCAAGATGGTCTAGGAGACTATGACTGGAGCAATGATTTTGAAGTTGAACCAGTCAACTATGCAATGATGGCCATCTCCTCTTCAAGCTCATCAAGTTCTTCTGATAGTGAGGTACAAAAATGTTCTAAATGTCTTGAATCATTTAAATGTCTTCAAAAGAAACTATGATTCTGAGAGAAGAAAAGCATAACAAAAGCCAAACTAGAAACTTGTGGGTTATGAAATTGCTTAGAGTCACTTAGAAAGTAGAATTCTTGGACATGGAAAAGACTGAATTAGCTTGGGGTGGAGATATGTGTTTCAAAAACTATGATCTTAGTGTAGGAGAATAAAAAATTTAACAACTTAAATCTAGAATTAGAAAAAGTTGTTAAGGAAAGAGATGAATTGAAACTCAAGATTAAAAAATGGAAAAGGCCATCAAAGAATCTCACTAAGATACTGAATAGTCAGATGAGTACTCATGATAAAAATGGATTGGGGTTTGGCACACAAATGGATGATTTGAGTAATAAATCTGAAACTGATAGTGAGAACAGTTTGACTATTTTTGAGGTAAGGTTAGTGATGAATAAAGCACACTAGAAAATAATAGGTTCACTAAAGCAAATGAGTATCATACAGTCCCCCCTCCAATTACAGGGAACCCACTAACCCCAAGAGCTGATATATCATTTGCAGGACCAGATGAGTATGCTTTTAGAAATAAAATCATAAAGTCTAAGACAACAGAAACTAATAAGACTGTAGGTACCACAAATGAAGCAACTATAGTGAAACCTAAGTCTGTCAATGAAACAGTTGTGTCTAAGTTAAAGATTAATAGGAATGAAGTCATCATTGAGGATTGGACCTCAGATGATGAGGATGATGTGTGTGCTGACAAAACTGTTAGTTCTGTTAAGCCAAATGTGACTCAAGCTGTTAGGAGTCAAGCTGATAAAAGTGGTCAAACTTCACAAAAACAAGGGATTGGTTTTAAGAAAGTACATAAAATAAAAGCTTGTTTTGTTTGCAAAAGCACTAGCCATTTGATAAAAGACTGTGATTTCTATGACCAAAAGAGTCCTGAACCTAGGGTTAAGAATGTGGTCAATACTGGGAAGAGGGAAGTCAAACCAGTATGGGATTATGGAAAAAGGGTAAATCATCAAAACTTTTCAAAAAATTGGAAATACCCTCATGCAAAAAGGACCTTTAACCCATCAGCAGTACTAACCAGAGCAGGTTTAGTTAATACTGATAGATCAAATGTTAGTACTGCTAGGTCTATTAGTACTGTTAGGCCTGTTTATACTGTTAGGCCTGTTAGTACTGCTAGGCCATTGGCCTCAAAAATAGCACAATCTAATAGTGTTATTAGACCAAATCACCCAAGATTGGACATTGTAAGACCAAAAGCCTCAAACTCACCAATCAAGAGGTCTTACTTCACCCAACCAGTTTATAGACCCAAAGACTTAAAACCTGATGTGAAAACTTTTGGGGTTAAAAACATGACTACTGTTGGGACAAGGGCAGTAGTTAGTAAGGGTAAGGTGGAAAATGTCCTTAAGAAGGATAAATGGGTATGGAGGCCAAAGCAGATGAATTTACCAGGATCATGTGTACAAAAGATAATGGCTTCTTACATGCTCAAGAAGTGTGAGTATGTAGACCAAAAGGGATTTCCTAGTCAGTATTGACTTGGATCCCTAAGAGATACTAATTCTCTTACCTTTTGTGCAGGGCAATCCAGAGATCTTGTTACAGGATCATGCAGTGGTGGATAGTGATTGCTCTAGCCATATGATTGGCAACAAAGCCTATCTTTCAGACTATGAAGATTTAAATGGAGGCTTTGTGAATTCAGGATATTGATGATGATCCTCTAGTTTCTTTGGTTATAGAATCCATGAAAGAGAAGTCAACAGATTTTGTTACTCCCCTACAAAAGCTTCATGAGAGGCTCAAGAAGAAGAAATCAGTCCTACAATCTTGGAGGCAGTTAAAACATTGTCAAAGGTTGCTTCTCAGGGTGTTAGCAAGGAAAAATCAACTGATAAGGGCAAGAGATACAGGAGGAGAGCAAGGTTTATGGCTAAAAAGATTGATACTGGATTAGATGCTGAAGAAGATATTAATACTGGCAGAGAAGAGGTTAATACTGGTATTGAAGAAGTTAGTACTGGTGGTACTAAAGTTAATTCTGGTACTACTAGTGAAAAGGGTCAAAGGGAAGGAAAGGCTCTAATAGTTGAAGAAGATATCCAGGCTACTCACAAAACTAAAGAACAATTGAGACAAGAGGAAGCTGGATTAGAAGAGGCTATAAAGTTGCAAGCCCAACTGGATGAAGAAGTTGCAAAGCAGATTCATTTAGATAAAATGGTAGCTCAAAGAATGGCAGAAGATGAAGCTTTATCAGAACAACAAAAGAAAAGAAAAGCTCAAGTTCAATTTGAAGCTCAATTTTATACTTAAGAAGACTGGGATGTTATTAGAGCCAAGCTAGAAGCAAATGCAGAGTTGTCAAAAGATGTGTTGGGAAAAGATTTGCCTGAACAAGATTTTGCAAAAAGAATGGTAGATATAGTGAATCAAAGAAAGAAACACTTTGCAGAAGAAAGAGCTAAGGCAAAGAGAAACAAACCTATGACTCAGTCACAGTTAAGGATCTATATGTCAAACTATCTTAAGAATCAAGGAACTTGGAAGCTTTCTCAGTTAAAGAAGTTGAAGTTTGAAGAGATTAAAGAAGAGTTTGATAAGTTAGTTTAGCAGATTGATACTTTTGTTCCTATAAATCTTGAAGCTACAAAGGCAAAATTGAAAAGATACGGAGAAGAGCTTCAGACAAAGACTTCAAAGAAACAAAAGATTGAATATGTTCCAAAAGAAAAAGTGGAAGAACCAATAAAGAATATAGGAAAAAGAAAGAAGCAGATAGCCAGGAAAGGAACACATATTGATAAGTCTGCAAAAGATGAAGCTGAAGAAGAAAAGGAAGCATTCATGAAGGATAAAGTTAAAGGTGCTTCATCAGAATCTGAGAAAGGAATAGATGCTATTCTAACAGCCATGAAACCTCCCAACATTGTTGATTGGAAGATCATACCTCAATTAGGGCTAAAATGTGCTTATCAGATCATAAGAAGAGATGGGTTTGATAAGATCTATATGAGCTTTGGAGCCATACTTAAAGACTTTTCAAGAGATGATCTCATAGAGTTGTATAGGTTGGTAATGAAGAAGTATGGAGAAAATAGACCTGAAGAGATATATGATAGAGTACTTTGGGGTGATCTCAAGACCATGTTTAATCCACCTCTTAGTGATGATGCAATCTAGAGTTTGCCACTTCAACAGAAGATGATCAACTGGAGGTACTATTCTTCATGTGCAGTACATTGTCTTACTTTGGATGCATCTTGTAAATATATGTTGGCAGACAAAAAATATCCTTTATCAAAAGCTGCTTACCAAGCAATGCTTAATATGAAGCTTCTAGATTGATCAAAGGATGAAGTGTGTTATCAACTACTGAATATGATAGAGAAGCAAGAAGGAATAAATTTATCAGTAGCAGTGGGCATATTTTTGGAAACTGTGGACTATAATGGAAGAGAGAAGGGTTTAGGTGTTAGCTAACCACCACACAATAAATGGTTATCAGTTCACCATGCTTAATAGGCATAAGAACTGGCTAGTCTACAAGCAAACGGATTATGGTAAAGACTTCTCAAATCCATTAATGGTTGACTGTTTACCAAAAACTATATGGTAATCAATGCACCATAGTATTGAACTAAAGCATTGGCTACTCCAGAGCAAACGGCTACTGGTAAAGAGATCTCAAATCTATTAACAGCTGATAGTTTGCTAAAAACTATAAGGTTATTAATGCACCTTGTTACTACAATGAAGCATTGACTAGTCCATAGCAAACGGCCCATGGTAAAGACATATCAAATCCGTTGATGGCTGGTAGTTTGCCAAAAAAACTACAAAGCCAACTTAGTTGGATGTTGTTGTGTAGCTATGAAGAGAAGACAAATACTAAAAGACAAAGTATGATCTGGTTTTTTAAATAGATCATCATTCAAAAGAAGCTAAGGACTTAAAGACATGCTTGGATACAATTCTCAAAAGCCCAAACTAAAGACAACTTAAAAGCCCAAACTAAAGACAACTGAAGAAACTTGAAGTTAACAAGTGAAGTTCAAGTTTAGGGGAGGATTGTTAGGAATTTTATAACACAAAAAGAAAAAACAAAAACAAATTAATTCATTAGTAATTATAGTTAGTTCTGCTAGTATAATAGTTAGTACTGGTAGAAGGTTTATCATAGTTAGTACTGGCAGTATTAAATAGTTAATACTATTTGTGTAATAGTTAAGTCTGCTTACGCAGAAATTAGTTAGAGTTAAAGATATGCATGAGATATCTTAGGAAAAGATATGCATTATCTTTATACGCGTTTTGTAAAGCCCATTAGGGTTTCCTTAGTCTATAAAAGGATCCCTAGGCATAGTCAGTAAATATAGTTCTACAGAATATCATAGAGATCATATAGTAATCATAGTTTGTAATCTGTAACCTAGGCAGATTCAAAGTTTAATATAAAAGTGTTTTGATTGTGTTTTTCTTTACATTGTTGATTAAATTCCGCGTAATCAATAGTGGTTAATAATTGTTTCATCATTGTTACTTTAGATTTACCTAAGGCAACAAACCCTTTACAAGCTAAAGGTTAAGATCCATTAAGCAAAGGGATCCTACATCAACCACCTAGAACTTAACTAACATAATAATAACCTTTAACAAGGATTATTATTCACAATAAACCATAAATTACCACAATTCTCATAAAATCACCGCCGTTAACACGGTACAATATCTGAATAAACTGAGAAACGTCAAATAGTCAAAGGACTAAAAATGAAATATTAAGAACACAAAAGGGAAAAGGTTACATTCTACCCCCCCCCTTAAAAGAATTTCGACCCCGAAATTCAACTACTATCATCACTAAACAAATGCGGGTACTTAAGCTTCATCTCATCTTCACATTCCGATGTGAATTCAGGACCACGTGTCGAATTCCACCGAACCTTGACGATGGCAATCCTACTACGCTTCAACTTCTTGAACTCTCTTTCTAAAATTTCTACAGGCTCTTCTACAAAACTCAACTTGGCATCAACTTGGATCTCATCCAAGGGTACTTAAGGTTTGACACATAGAACGTGTCATGAACACCACCTAACTCCTCAGGCAAATCTAACCTGTAGGCCACTGGGCCTATTTTCTTAATAATCTCAAAAGGTCCAACAAATCTAGGTTCTAGTTTTCCTTTCTTCCTAAAGCGTACCACACCTTTCCAAGGCGACACTTTGAGTAAAACATAGACACCTACACTAAACTTTAGAGGCTTCCTCCTCTTATCAGCATAACTTTTTTGACGATCACACACAGCCTTAAGTCTATCCTTAATTTGTGCGATCTTCTTAGTAGTCTCTTGCACTAACTTAGGTCCTATCAACTGACCTTCTCCAACCTCAGCCCACATAATTGGCAAACGACACTTTCTACCATACAATGTCTCAAACGGAGCACATCTCACACTAGAATGATAACTATTATTATACGAAAACTCAACCAATGGAAGATGAACATCCCAGCTTCTCCTGAAGTCCAGGACGTACGCTCTAAGCATGTCTTCCAAAGTCTGAATAGTACGCTCACTCCGACCGTCGGTTTGAGGGTGGTAAGCCGTATTCATGTCTAAACGAGTTCCTAATGCCCCTTGCATTGACTTCCAAAACCTTGATGTGAAACGATAATCATGATCTAATATGCTTGAGATCGGCACACCATGTCTAGAAACTAACTCATTCAAATATAATATAGACAATCTATCCATCTTATAATCCTTACGTAAAGGTAGAAAATGAGTAGACTTAGTCAACAGGTCCACAATGACCAAGAATGTGTCATGTCCACTACTAGTCCTAGGCAACTTAGTCACAAAATCCATAGCTATTCCTTCCCATTTCCATTCGGGAACCTCAGGTTGCTGCAGCAAGCCGAATGGCCTCTGATGTTCAGCCTTAACCTTCAAACAAGTCAAACACTTACTTACATACACAGCTATGTCCTTCTTCATACCAGGCCACCAATACCTATCTCTAAGGTCATAATACATCTTATCAGCTCCTGGGTGTACAGATTACTTTGACTTATAGGATTCATCTATTATCAGGGTTCTCACATCACCCTTCAAAGGCACCCATATACAATCCAAGTAGTACAAAGTCCCATCACCTCTTTGTTCTATCATCTCATCCAAACCTTTTTGTAATCCTGCAGACTCATCCATAGCCTCCTTCTGAGCCGCCAGTATCCTATCCTTGATACTCGACTAAAGGGTCATATTCATATCTCTAACTCTCTTGGGTTTTACTCTTTCTTTCCTACTTAGGGCATCAACCACCACATTTTCCTTACTAGGATGGTAGCGAATCTCACAGTCATAATCACTAAACAACTCTATCCAGCGACAATGTCGCATATTCAACTCTTTCTGACTAAAGATATGCTGAAGATTCTTATGATCCGTATAGATGACACTCTTTGTCCCATACAGATAATGTCTCCAAATCTTAAGGGCAAACACAACTGCTCCCAGTTCTAAATCATGGGTCGTATAATTCTTTCCATGAATCTTTAACTGCCTAGACGCATATGCAATCACTTTACCTCTCTGCATCAACACGCAGTCTAGTCCTAACCCGGACGTATCATAATATATCACAAAGTCTTCCGGTCCATCGGGGAGAGCTAGAACAGGCGCATTACACAACTTATCCTTCAAAGTTTGAAATGCAAATTCTTGTTCCTCGCCCCAATAGAAAGTCTTACACTTCTGAGTCAAGATAGTAAGAGACTTAGCTATCTTAGAAAAGTTCTCAATGAACCTACGGTAATATCCAGCCAATCCTAAGAACGAACAAACCTCAGACGGAGTTCTAGGGGCTTTCCAACATCTTCAATCTTACTAGGGTCTACGTGAATCCTATTACCATTTATCACATGCCCAAGAAACTGCACTTCTTTTAGCCAGAATTCACACTTAGAAAACTGAGCATACAGTTTCTCCTTCTTGAGCAGTTCCAAGACTAACCTTAAGTGTTCTACATGCTCCTCTCGATTCTTAGAGTAGATTAACATATCGTCTATAAATACTATCACAAACTTATCAAGATATGGCCTACAAACTCTGTTCATCAAATCCATGAATACCGCAGGTGCGTTAGTCAGACCAAAGGGCATTATTGTGAACTCGAAATGTCCATAATGAGTTCTAAATGCGGTCTTTAGAATGTCATCCTCATGCACTCTCAGCTGATGGTACCCAAACCTAAGATCTATCTTTGAGAAAAACTGCGACCCTTGCAGTTGGTCAAATAGATCATCAATCCTAGGAAGCGGATAACGATTCTTAACAGTCAACTTGTTCAACTCCCCATAATCAATACACATCCAAAAAGAACCATCCTTCTTTTTCACAAACAAAACCGGTGCTCCCCAAGGCGATGAGCTTGGTTGAATGAAACCTTTGTCTTGGAGTTCCTTGAGTTGACTCGACAATTCCTCCAATTCAGAAGGTGCCAAACGATAGGGAGACTTTTCAATCGGTACAACTCTAGGTATTAAGTCAATCCAGAACTCAATTTCCTAGAGAGGTGGCAATCCTGATAAATCATCCGGAAATACCTCAAGAAAATCTCTAACCATAACAATCTCTTCTTGTTTCTTATTGCTAGCCTTAGTACTCATCAAAAGTCTCGCTTTCTCTTTCGGTCTTTCTCCTAATACTCTAAGCACCTTGCTATCTAGTAGTGATATCCTCACTACTTTCTCATGACAAATTATTTTAGCCTTATAATTAGACAACCAATCCATGCCTATAATCACATAAAAACTCCCATGCCTGGATGGTATCAAATCGATGTCAAAGTCATAACCCTCAATTTCTAGTTTGCAACCTTTAATAACCTTATCAATCTCTACTAGCTGCCCGTTAGCTATCTCAATCTCATATTTGAAACCTAATTCACTGGGCTCTATGCCTAACAGAGGTATGAAAGTAGTGGAAATAAAGCTATAGTCGGCACTAGAGTCAGATAAGGTAGTGGCAAAATGATTGTTTAAAGTAAACGTACCCGTTATAATGTTTGGATCCTGGCAAGCTTCCTCTGCTCCCAACATGAATGCCCTACCACTAGCTTGGTTCCCTGGGTTTCCACGACCTTGACCCCCGTTGTTAGCAAAAACTTGGTTTAGACGGTTTCCTCCTGGTCCTTGTTCTCTATTCAATCTAGGACATGTCGGTTTGAGATGGTCGGTACTACCACATTCATAGCATGCTTTACGAGCAGGTGCTGGGTTCCTTACATTTTCCGAGTTCACATTCCTAGGCATAACTCTACAATCCTTAGCAAAATAACCCGGGTGGTTATAGTTGAAGCATGTGCGACAAGGCCCTCCGGGTGTATGGTAGGAGTTGCAGGTGGCACACTTGGGCCAAGCACCCCTATTCTATCTTCCTACAGGGTTTGCGGTTGTAGCAAAAGGATTTCCAGTCCTAGTCCTCTTATTATCATCCCTACCATTCTTATCCTTGCTAGGTTCCCCCATATTTCCTCTTTTCTCAACCTTCTTAGTTGGTCCATTCCTAACAGCCTCATCGGTCAGTTGCTGCCACCATCCTATGGATCTGTGGAGAAAGGCCATATACGTATCTCTTAATCTTCCTACTTTATGGGGTCACTAAATGGGGAACTAATCTAGCCAGCTCATGGAATTTGTCAGTATAAGCCGCATGGCCAGCCCCGGCCATAACATGATTCCACAGTTCAGTTTCCAACTTTTGCATCTCATGACTAGGACAAAACTCTTCTATCATCATAAACTTAAAGTCATTCCATGACATACTAACAGCAACTTCTCGGCTTAGCTTGCGGATCTGAGAGTTCCACCACGTTAACGCCTTACCCACAAATAAACCAGTAGTGTATTTCACTTTTTGGTCAATACTACAACCATTCATATCTTGCACGGACTCCATTTTCTTAATCTATCAAGTAAGAACTACAGCACATCCCTTACCATCATATTCCTTAGGGTTACAAGCTAAGAACTCTTTATATGAACAACCTACCCGGTTGCTATTCACCAACACATTCCTAACGTTCTCCTGAATGTTCTCGTTAACCACATTACCATTTTGACTTCCAACATTTCCTTGGTTACCAACCTGAGCTAGAATGGTGGGTAAGAGGTTTTGCAATTGTTGGGCAATGATCATCGAGAAGTCGAGTGCTCCTCCCATACCTCTATTGACTCCCTCTACATTCCTATTAGCTCCTGCCTCCTAGACATTCCCTTGACCATTCAATTAGTCAACATTGTCATCATTACCTCCCCTAGGTCCTCTACCCTTTCTACCTCTACCAACCCGTTCACCCGTTCCCCCTCCTCGTGATTCGGCAACAGGTCGGCCAGCACTTCGGGTCCTCATCCTTTGCGGCATTATCTACACGAGGGAGAACATGGGCAATGTTAGGTAGGTAGGAAGACTAACATATATAGAATATCTTACTATATATATATAAATATACACATAATGTCACCTTATGGTGTCAACATTAATTTCTATGAACGGTATTACCAAGTACGAGTAAGTTGTGATACTTTTATAACTACGTTGGCCACCGTATTTATATCTGAATCCTTTCCCAGTCGTACTCAGTATTGAGCTCACACATCTCAATGACTGACATAACTAAAGCACCAAACCGTGAATACGCAAAAGCATGCAAAAGTTAAACACCACGCACATAGATCTTATACGCAACTAAATAACGGATATTAGGTTATAGTCTAGGCCAACCCACCTAGTTCTCTATAACCTTGGCCCTAATTACAAATCTGTCACACCCCGATAATGGCAGAAACTCGGGAATGCAACATAATGATCAATCATAACACAAGATACAATATAAAGAAAACTACAACGCATAAACTTCAAGTGTTATGAAGACCATCAAAATCGAACAAACCTCGAGTGATGTCCCAAATCATAACCAATTCCATAATCTCTTACAATTCCAAATGCCCTCACAGGGGTCCAAATCCAAACTTAAACCAAAACATCCAAATACTAAGAACCAAACAAATAAACAAGCAAGGCTTCACATGAAAAATCCACACGGGATACTCCTAAGCCTACTATCACATATCACCAACCTATTCATCTTTCACTTCACCTGAAAATGATACTCGAAAACGTCAACAATAATGTTGGTGAGCTCGTATGTTTGACCTTAAACCATAAGTTGTGCCAATATCTCAAAACAATGGACAATAGTGCAATATGATAGTGAATATATGCAAATCCCCCATGACTTAGCATCCTCGCTAATCATGTAACACGACCTAGCATCCCTGCTAGTCGATCACCATGCCCTAGCATCCCCGCTAGTCAGGTAGCAAATATGTCACTTACGCACCTAAATTTCCTACCAACTAGAGCACTATATTAGGGCAGGACCACACTAGACATGGCAAATCATTGCCAATCACCCTTGCCGTGCCAAACACAGTACACACAAGTAAAATCACAACCCTTGACATGCCAAACATAATACATGCAAGTAAAATTACATCACATATATTCACATAGCAATCATAAGCACATAATTGTCCCAAAAACAAAACCACGTTTCGGACAGTTCAAAACACATTTGAGTATCATTTTCCCCCAACGGAAAAACAGTAGAAAAATGGGGCTACGAGAACACACCTCAAACAAGTCTTAAGCAACCAAATCTCAATCACACAAGCAAATGCAACGACGTCCGCACACGAACTAGTCCAGTTAATGTCCCATTTTAATCATTCATTTCCAAAACAGTCTTCACGTTTGATGCATAGAGTTTAGACGCGTTGTACAATTTCTCGTAACAATTTAGTGGTGTGATGGTTGACGCCTCATCCCAAAATATCTTATCAATCTGATATCTCAAAGATACATACTTATACTATTTAAAGAAAATAGATAAGTAATATAAGTAAATATTTATAATAAATAATTATAAATATATCCCGATAAGTCCATTCGCTAACCTTAGTTACCGTAAAAATAATCATAATATGGTTGAAAATGAAACGTTTACTCATAAAAAGCATATTAGAGAAGTTTTTAGAAAAACTATATTTTTCGTCTTTTAGTGAATTTATTAAAATAATAAAATAATATTTTATTATTTAAAATCAAAAATCATGTTCTTAAGTAACATTTTCTAAGTATAAACTTTTTACGAAATTTCGACATGACCCGTACGTTTATATAATGTTTTCCAAGGTTTTTAACCTTTATTTCAAACATTTTTCAAACCTTCGACACTTTTTCGACAAAATTCCAAAATCTAAATCTTTAACGTTTACTAAAATGTTTTCTCCAAAATAGCATTCAATATCACTTCGTAAATACATTTCACTTTCAAAAGTCCGTCAAAACTCTTAAAACGACTAAATATCGCTTATTGGGCTTTAAGGCCCAACAAGGGTCCATTAAGGTATTTATACGTCCAAAATACGATTAAAGCCCAAACCAAGGCCCATTTATATACATAAGCTCATACTAATAAGTAGAAAATAACCCGGACTACAATAAGCCAACAAATAAGCCACCACTTATTTGTGCTTAATGGGTCGCGAGCCAAAAAGCTCCAAAAACTAGTCCATAAGCTTTAAAATAAGCTTAATAAGCTACGATACATATTCGGTTAACACCGTAAGCCACAAAAATAGTCCGCGAATATACGCAATATAAAGCAAATAACCAAAAACACATCCCTTGTGTTTCTTAAATAAGTCGCGAGCATATAAGCTCTAAATAAGCTATAAAGTGCTTAAAAATAAGCCCAAAAATAATATATACAAGCTAATATCCAAAATAAGCTATTTAGCAATATATGTTTTTCAACGACCACAACATCAAAACTACAAAACCCTTTTATTTCTTTTTCTGTTCGACGCAAACCAAACACATCCTTTTATCCGTTTCATTTCCAAAAATCTATTTTTACGACGATCAACTTGTACAACTAACATCTATGCATCGATATAAACCCAAAAGGACAAACGAAATTTAAATTTAGAAACTTCCAAGAAAAGAGGGTTTCGAAAGCGAGATGAACACGAACCGACTACCCAAACGTAGTTTTTATCAATACCCGAACACTAGAATCAACCCAGAAACAATCTAAACAACCATGTCTTTGATCAAAGTTGGAAAAATAAGGGTGTTTGTTATTTGCTTGGTTCGGACGCACAAAGACACAAACAAGTGTGTGTGTGTGTGTGTGTGTTATTTTTTTGAAATGAAAATGAAATGAATGAAAAATGATCTAGTGATAAGAATCTAAATGTACCACCTTGGGACATCCTAGCTAAAAAAATTGCCTCCTTGTTCCCTCTCTAGTTCTATAGCCGGCCATGGGTATCCTAGGGGCTCGGGGTGTCGTTTTTGTGTCGGGATCACTTAAAAGCTCATAAAACTTGATCGTAATATATTTTCCAAAGTTAATTAGTATTTTTATTCATCTTAAAAATACTTTTCCAATAACTTAGAGTATTTACTTGACATATTTCCATGCTTTATTCCCCAAAAACTCATTTGGACATTAACGGACGTGTCAAGACTTTTTTTATTGGCATTTCTTGAAAATTCACGGGTCAACCACCCGGAACTTAACTAACATAATAATAACCTCTAAAAAGGATTATTATTCACAATAAACCATAAATTGCCACAATTCTCATAAAATCACCACCGTCAACACGGTACAATATCTGAATAAATTGACAAACGTCAAATAGTCAAAGGACTAAAAATGAAATATTCAGAACACAAAAAGGGCAAAGGTTACACCATGGCCGGCCAAGGAACTATATAAAGCCCTCTCTACACATAGAGAGGGGTGTGTGAGTGTGTGTTTTCTAAGTGTGTAAAATATATTCTCTCAAGTATTATCCAAACACCTCCACCAACTCTCTTTTCTTCCTCTCTTCTCTTTTACTATTTCGTGTGCTTGATTTGAGTAAAAATAAAGTTTCTACAATTGGTATCAGAGCCATGGGGATGGGTTAAGATGATTTGTGTTTTTGTTTAAACTTCTATACGTCTTATTGTTTAGCTTACTTGGAAGCTTATTTTTTTTCCTAAATCTACTCGTATCATTTCTTTCTTTAAACAAGTTGTTTTTGTAATATTCATTAAAAAGGTTGTGATCTTCATTTTAGTTGGTGGACTGATGAGTTCACAGTTTTGTAAGTCTATTTCATGGGCTTATTTGTGAGGTTATTTTTGGTTCGGCTTATTAGTGGGTTTCTTATTTCTAAAAGTCACAAACAGTCTAACAATTTCTCATAGAAAACCACTTTTTGCATTTTGGTGTCTTGTTTTAGTAGTTTATTTTTTTTTAATTTTCTTGGTTTATACTTATTTTGGACTAAGAAGCTAGAATCTTTCTATACATGTCATATTATAACTCACGTTTTTGGTCAATCTGTAAGGGTGCGTATGTTTTTTTTATGTCAATCAGTAAAATATTACAACTTAGTTTGTCAACTTTCTTCTAAATAGGTATTAGGTTTTAAACTTGTGGGGTCACGGTTCACGTTTTCTTTTTCTTCTTATTCTACAAAGTTTAAAATCTTTCTATCAAAAATCATAGCTAGCTTAGAAGTTGTATCATTCTCGTGGCTTATATTGTGACTTTACAGCTTATTCAAGCTTATTTATAGCTTATAGGTCGCGAGCTTATTATCTTGTTGTTAGTTTTTTTATATAGCTTATCTCTTGAAAAGGCCATAAACCTTCATTTCCAACTTTAAGTAGCTTATTTGTTGTCCTTATCGTAGTTTATTTGTTAGCTTATTTTCAAAGCTTATTCTAGTTGGAAAACATTTTATTATTGAGTTTTAAGAGCTTATTCTGGGCAGCTTATTGGTAACGGTTTAAAGACAAAGACAAGGACATTTTTTTGTTCTTATTCTTTGAGGTATAAACAAAACGGTACAAGGACCACATAGTACATTTTTGTCTCTATTCGGGCGATTTATACCTTAATACTAGGAGATTTATACATGGTCTAAGGTTGGGAGATTTATACTTCGGTTCTTCAGGCGATTTATTCATTTGTTCTAGGTGAATTATACGTGTTGTATTAGGCGATTTATACGTCCTCTACTAGGCGATTTATACATGTTGTGTGCTAGGTGATTTATACAAAGTTAAACGAGTTCGTTTCGACTTGTTTTAGGTTTTTTGGTTTCGAGTTTCGGTTGTTCGCGGGTCTTCTAACGACAATCATTACGATCGCGGTCCTTCAACGATCATCGTAGTGTGTTTGGTTTTAATCGACGATAACCACACGAGTCCGCGAGAAGCTAAAATACAATCGTCACCATTCTTTTACATATTTTCAACAAAGAAGAAAGAATATTTTGTTTGGCGGGAAAAGTTTTAATTAAATATAATTTGAAATTTACAATTTCAGTCCCTGAACTTTAAGATAATTTCATAGTTCGTCCTTGGTTTGTTTATTAACCCTTAACTCTGAACCTGTTTAACACCGTTAGTCCTCAGAACCTATTTAACAGCCGGTTAGTCCTCCAAAGTAAACTGTTATTGCACCGTTAGTCCCTGCAACTTTAATTAACAACCGTTAAGCATTTAACTTGGATTTCGTTGCACTTTTAGTCCTTAGTGTTAATTATTTTTACATTTTTTAATTTTAATAAGATTATAATAATAATAAAAATATAAAAAAGAAAAAAAAGATATTTTAAACATTTTCACTTTTAGCCTTCTATTTTTTTAAATTTTTATCTAGCCTTTAAATTTTAATAGTTTTTACCATTGGTCTTTATTTAGCTTCAAAACATAACAAGTGGTAAAAACATTTCAAATTTAACAAACCACTACAAAAAATCACTTAATCTACTTAAGATCCTTAAAATCAAGTTCACATATAGGAATTCAATGGAATCATCAAGTTCAAATTCAGAAGAGAGTGAATTGCAACCGGAATCAAAAGACATGCTATCTTTGTGCTCAATTATAGGGGAGAAAATTATTAAGCTGGAAAAGACTTTAGCAAAACGAACAAAAGAAAACTCTAATTTGTTAATGAAAATTGATAATCTTGAATATGTTTTTGCTTATGAATTAAAAAGTGAAACAACGGAAAAAATGATAGCTTTTAAAGAAGAAAAACGTGTTTTTATGTCAAAGATAATTCATCTCGAAAAATCATAGTTTAACAGTCAAAAGATTTTGAGAATCAATTTGATTTCTTTTCAAGTTCAATTGTTGATTGTAATATTTCTAAACTTGAAACGAAATCGGGGGAGAAACAGAATCTTTTTTAAACCGAAACATATGTTCTTCAAACCAAGATTGTCAAGCTTAAAAAGGTTTTAACTCAACAGACAAAAGATTTTGAAAAAAATAAAAATACAAAAGTTGTTCTTAAAAGACAATTGGCTAGTAAGGTTGATATGAGTAAAGCATTAGATGCTGGTTTGGTTAACACAGAAAGCAGTGAGACAGAATCAAGAAAGCAAGATACAAGCAGCAAGTCTAGGAATGATATAGAGGCTGATGATGCAGATATCAGACCTATATATGATGAAGAGCTAATGGCTGAAGTACAATTGACTGCTAATAATAATGTATTTGCTATAGGAACACAGTATTCTGAGCAACTTGAATTCAATAATGAAGGAGGGATTGACCAGAATGCTAAACAATGTCATGACATACGTCCTTTGCCTAAATTAACTGATAACCACATAACCGAACTCTTAAATCAATAACTAGAATCTAAAAATATTTGTCTCAAAAAGACCGTTGCCCAATTTCAAAAAGAGTTTTTAAGAATAGAAGCACATTGTATTGCTCTTGAACTTAATATCAAAATCAAGATTTAAAATCAGGGCAACATGGTCAAATTTTAAATGAGACAAGTAATAAAGCCAAATTGAAAAAGGAAATTGATGCTTTTGAAACAATAAACATCGAATTAGAACACAGTGTGGCTAAATTACTTACGGAAAATGAGCTTTTAAATAAGGAAAAAGAGACCTTCAAAAATCATTACAAAAATTTGTATGATTCTATTAAAATAACAAGAGCTAAGACTATAGAACAGACAACTTCTTTGATTACACAAAATGCTCATTTAAAAGCTAAGATTCAAGAAAAGGTTTTTGCAATTACTGCTTTGAAAAACGAATTAAGGAAGTCAAAAGGAAATAGTGTGGATACTAAGTTTGCAAAACCATCGGTCTTGGGGAAACTAGTTTTACATCCACTCGTAAACCAATCAGTTGTTAGACAACCGACTACGTTTAAATCTGAACGACCTAAATCTACAAAACCACATTTTGCCTCCCAAGTTGATGTGAATAACGATTTATCAAAACCAATCACTAGACATTATTTGCCTAAGGAAAGAGAATCTGTATTTGCAAAACCTCATCACGTGATTGCATCTAGCGACTCTAGGAATAGTTCAAAGAATATGCCAAGTTTTAGTTCAAATGACATGGTTCATAATCACTACCTATAGGAAGCTAAGAAAAAGACACAAGAAAGAGGTAGGAATTTAAGACCTAGTGTGATGCCTTCTGTTAGATCACAAAGCACAGCTAATGATTGCAAATCAAAACCTTGGAGCAATAATCAAACATCTAGGAATTGGCCTGCATCTAAGAGTAGTTGCGTAACGACAAAGACTGTGCCCATAGCAAAACACTCTAGAAATTCTAAAAAAAATTCTGAATCCAAACATTTTGTTTGCTCGACATGTCAGAAATGTGTCTTTAATTCAAATCATGATCATTGTGTAACAAAATTCCTGAATGAGGTCAACTCACGTGCTAAGGTGCCATCCCATAAGACAACAAACATAAAGAAACCCATAGAGGAAATATGTATTGCCAATAAACCAGAAAGACAGATCCATACATGACATAGGTTTTCTATCAAAATGACTTCTGTTGTGCATGAGAAATCGTCTCTTAGATCTTCTCTTAGGTGAAAACCCACGAGTAGAATTTTCAAGATTGTTGGTCTTAGATGGATCCCTAGTGGGATGTTATTTGCCTCTAGTACAACCAAGGTTGATAGTGAACCCTGACGTGTTTTAAAATCTTTAAATTTACAATGACTGAAAATACCAATTTTATTATAGGGAAACACACGGGTAAAAGTATAACCCACGTATGTAGTATAATATTTTTAGGTAAGACCAGGTCGTTCCACAGGGATTTGAGTAGTTTTCATATAATCATAAATAAAATAGACTTAAACAAATTTGAAAGTAACTTTTGTTTTACCAGTGATAATAAAGATGTCTACTCGGATAGTTGAAAATAATTTATAAGTGTTGGAAATGATTAGACCTCGAAGATGGAACCTTAATTTATAAAAAGGATTTTTTTCGTCAAAAAACGTTTTCACAAACTAACTTAATTAACTCAAGACTTATATTTAGTTAACTAGACCAAATGTGTCACTCAAATAATCCAGTTACTAGTATATCAAAGCTTATTTGTTTATCAATTTACAAAAGTGGATTTCTCAGCACAAACGATAAAGACCATAGACAAATCTTTAAAACCACATAGATCATAACGGGTCTCTCGACCTATACCGAAATGATTATATAATTTAAGTTGATAAGTAAAGATGGACAAGATAAGTGTTGATCCCAAACTATGATTGATTCTTTAGCTTGTAAAGAGTATGTTACCTTGGATAAATCCAAAATAACAATGGTAGAAACTTTGTGTGTATATTAAAGAGTATGCGGAATCTACTCTTTAATACTTAGAAGAACTATGAATGTAACAGTAAATGTGATTGAACAAAGATGTAACAAAAAGCTTCAATATTATTAAGATCAATAATACGAGTACTCTGTCTAGTACTAGGGTTTACAACCTTGAAGCTATGCATGCAACTCTATGAAATCGTCCTTAACATCATAACCTAGGATCTCCTTTTATACACCAAAGAGTCCTTTACAAGATAACTACAAATCTTCTATAATTATAATCTTATATGCATATCTTTCTAACTAAATAGAATATACACATAATAAGTCAATACATATCTCTTCACACGTCTTTATCTCTTGAGCAGTCTTAAGTCTTCATGCAGCAGTCTTAATTCCTTCAGTAGTGTTAAGTTAGTACTGGCAGTACTAACTTTCTTTTAACAATACTAACTAGTTAGTACTAGCAGTTGTAATCTTGAGCAGTATTAAGTCTTTGGCTTGGCGGTACTAAGTGTAAAGACCTTTAATTCCCAACAATCCTCCCCTAAACTTATGATTTAACACCAAATCATTAAGTTTCTTGAATTAAACCTTGAGATTCTTCTTTCAAGCCCTTTACCTTCTGGGACTTTTCAGCCCTCATGAATATCTCCTAAGAAGTTCTCTAGACATCTCATTATTTTGTTCCACCAAGAGCTTTGCTGCTAACAACTGTGTAAGAACAACTCTTGACAAAGGATACTCCTTCTCTACTATCATGTAGATGTCAATTCCATCCTTTATAGATACATGATGCACTCCACATGTATCATACAGTCTCCATGTTATATCATGAACATGTTTCTGAGACTTCCATAAATCATCATCAACATCAGGTTCAAACAATCTCTTCAACTCTACCCAGAGCTTAATTTCTTTATCTTCTGTAAGATCTGTTAAGTTGATCCTTTCTTGAACCAGACTCCATATTTTGACTAAATCATCTCGGTCAAAAGACTTTAGCATATCTTCAAAAATCTAATATACCTCTGTATGATTACCTACCCTGATGATTTTCTAGTACATTCTTGAATCTTTAGTGTAAACCTCCCAGTCAATGATTGGATATTTGGTTTGTAGATCTTCAACATTCATCCCTTATGATCATCAATTGCTGTAGTTCTTCTTGTGATATTTCATCATTTTCTTTCTCTTTTGATTCTTCAGCTGGTTTTGAGTTTTCACTAGTCTTTTGCCTCTTAGAATTCCCTTGATCAAGTTCTTCTTTTGCATCCCTTTTTGAACTTCCAGCTGCTAACTCGGGAACTTCTCTTCTAATTTCGGTCTCCATGGGTACAAAAGCTCCTACTCTCCTTATTGTTGCTTTAAACAAAGTCTTGAGCTCATCAAAGGAAAGTCTCTTTAATTGTTGTAGAGTGTGACTTCCCATATGCTTGATATAGTTAGACATATAAGTTCTCTGTTGAGCTTGTGTGAGTGGCTTGTTCCTCCTTTCTTCATCTCTTTTTTAGGCAAAATATCTTTTTCTCTAGTTGATAAGTTCTACAAGCAGTCTTGATTTTTCAGCTTCAGAGTATTTTTCTATTTCTTCTGCTTGTATCCTTTGTGCTAGCTCTTCACCAGCTTCAATTGTAGCTTGTATGTCTTCCCATTCTTCAATATTGAAAGAGCTAGCTTCTTTATGCACCCTGGTAATCCTCTTCCTTTCTTCTTCATCAAGTTTTTCTTGCAATCTTACAGCTGCTTCATAACCAGCTCTTTCTTGTCTTTGCTGCAACTTTGTCTTAGTTTTCTCTGGCTTAGATTCATTCATTTTAGCCTTACCTTTGTATTTGATTACAACTGGAATTGATGCACCAGCAGTATTAACTGATTCTTCAACAGTACTAATTCTACCACTACCAGTACTAACTGCCCTTCTTCTTCTAGTATAAGTGTGAACATTTTCTTTAGCTGCATTTGCAAGTACCTTAGCTACACTAAAGACTCCTAACTGATCTTCAAGTTGATCTTCTTGACTATGTGTAGGAGTAACCAAAGTAATTCCTGTATCTTGATCAATTTTTTCTATCATCCTCCCCTATTTGGAAGAATCCTCTAAATCCTCGTCATCATCTGAAACCACAATCTTTGCTCTTCTTCTAGCTTGGTTGGACTTGACAGTTTTCTCTAATTTCTTTACCTTTTTAATAAGTTTGGTATAAGCAACACCATATACCTTCTTTGTTTGCTTCAAGTCTGCCTCTAAGCTCTCCACTTTCTTGGACAATGTTGTACATAAAACCGTCAATTCTAGAAGTGTCATACTGCCCTCATCACTTCCAAGTGTGTTAACTCTTGGGAGAGGTGAATCATAGGGATATGTAGGTACCCTCTCAAACCTAGTCTGAGCAATGGAACCCCCCATGACTTCTTGGTACCTGGGACTACCACCTGCATCAATTCCCTACGGAAGAGGCACATTAGGTATTGCTGTGGATTGGGTCCTATTAATGTTACCACTAGCCTGCTCTGCATCTAAGCTAGCAGGAGTAGTGGTAGCCCTCTCCACTCTGTCATCCTACTGCTTATAGATAGCCTCATCTGGTACATTGGGTATAGGCTCACTAGTTTGAGGTAACTTAGTGACCTGGTTTAAGGCTTGCCTAGGTGTTTGAGTCTTTTGGTGTGATGATGATACAACATTAGGAATTAGTTCTTCATGAGTAGGTTAAGCAGTAGAAGGTGGTGGTTAGGGTTCAGAGGGATGTCCTGAACCTTCACCCTCTTCTTCTTGAATTGCAAGCATACTTGGAAACAAAGGTGTGTGTTCCCCTGAAAACCCTCTTTTCATATTGCTAAAAAGTTTTGGAGTTAAAGTAGGAGCAATGTATTTTATGTTGTGAGGATTAAGAAATCTTTTGTTCTTGTCCAAAAATAATTGAATAAATCTTGGATACATTAAAAATTTATATTTACTATCCAAGTTTTTCACCATACCATCAAAAATCAATTTAGAAAAGTTAAAAATTCTATTCGTGGCCAAGCAAATAATAGCAGTTGCTATATTGCTACTAAATTTTTCCTAAGAAGTTTTCTTATAACTAAGACAGTGTAAGATGGTATGGATCAAAAATCTCCACTGAGGGGAAAATTTGCCTTTTTGAAAAGTCATTTTATCATCAGTTAAAACATATCCCATTAGTGAGAGTTGATCAAAAATTTTAGTAGTTGGCAAAGCACTAATACCATCTACATCTGCTAATTGGAGATGTCTCCTAACAGATGCTTCAGTAATAGTGAATTCTTTGCCATCAACTGTGGCAGTTATTTCTTGTTCTCCATTATCAACTGTTCTGACAGTAGCAGTCTGCCAGAACTTTCGATTAAAGAAACATAGATAGTAGGAACTTTAGTAAGAGCATACCTTATATGACTACCATTGAGAAAATCTACTATCAATTGGAATCCTTCACTCCAAGTTGGTTTCTTTAGATAAGTAACCATGTTGTGTTTGTCGCAGAATTCCAAATTCGCCATTAGTGATTGAGTTGTGATAAGGATTCTGAGTTTATGTTCGTTGATGAGAGTATGAGAGTTTGGCAAAGTTAATTGAGATTTTATAGAAATCGCTTAAGGTTTTGATTGGACCGACAGAATAAAATGGAATCTTTTTCTTGAAGAAAGCTTATAAGTGAAAGAAAGATCAAGAATTATCCAAATTATAGACCCCTATAAGCGAAATATTTGGCAAAAATATCTCAACGGCTATATTTAATTGCCAAAAATCTGTTATGCCCCAAACAATACTAACGGTATAATAACAATACTAAGTTTAGCCTAACAATACTAAGTAATGCCCAGCAGTACTAAGTTTAGACTAACAGTACTATATAATGCCCAGCAGTACTAAGTAATACCTAACAGTATTAACTTTTGAGATACCAGTTTTAACCTCAATTTTGTTCCAATAAGCATTTCCATCATCAATGTTGATTCTCACTATAACACCCCGTGTTTTTCAGGTCATATTACGATCCCAGTTATTTCATTTTCCTTTATATTTACTGGGTTTGTGTGTTTACTCCCGTTTAAACCACAAACGTTAAATCGCGTAGGCATCAAAAATTCAACGTTAGCTAGAATCGTATCTTAAACTCATTAAGACTTTACACGAACTCTTTATACTCGTTATTTAATTTGTTTTCACGACAAGAAAAGTTATATAATTACGTTTATTTTAATCCAAGTAAAAAAACTCTTTAAGATAATTTACACCAAAAATCCAAACTTCTACACTTTAGGGGATTAAATAACAACTAGATAAAACTCATGTAATCCCTAAAAACTAGCATATATTCGGCTGAGTTTAGAGAAACAAAAATCCCATCCTAAAATAACCCTTTTACCCAATGTATGGAAGCCCATAATCTCTTTTATAAAACCCACGCATGCTCACATAGTATTAATTATAACAGCAGTAGAAAGTATACTTACCAGTAGTAAGGTAGGCCAACAGTACTAACTTGAATTTCATCATTAGCTATTGTGCCATTCCAGTTCAAGCATTATTTCTGCTGCATATTAACCTCCCCTCAATCAATGCTTCAGAGGTTAAGCCTTCCAATACTAGCAATCAGATATTGAAATCTTCCAGCATCAAAAGCTTTTATAAGTAAATCAGCAACATTGTAATTAGTGTGAATCTTAATCATTTGAATAAGCTTATTCTCATTTGAATCCCTGATGAAGTGATGTCTAATCTCAATGTGCTTAGTCTTTGAGTGAAACACTGGATTCTTAACTATGCAGATTGTGCTTTCATTATCAATGAAAATCTTGGTATTCATGAAGTTGTATCCATAATCCAGCATTTGATTTTGAATAAGCTTAATCATTTGAATAAGCTTATTCTCATTTGAATCCCTGATGAAGTGATGTCTAATCTCAATGTGCTTAGTCTTTGAGTGAAACACTGGATTCTTAACTATGCAGATTGTGCTTTCATTATCAATGAAAATCTTGGTATTCATGAAGTTGTATCTATAATCCAGCATTTGATTTTGAATCCAGAGTACTTGTCCACAACAACTAGCAGCAGCTACATACTCTGTTTCAGTAGTAGAGTTGGCAACTATAGTTTGCTTCTTACATTGCCATGAAATCAATCTCTTCCCAAGAAATTAACAACCTCCTGTTATGGATTTCCTGTCTAAACTTGCACCAGCATAGTCACTATCAGTATAAGCTTCCCAGTCAAATGGTGAGTCCTTAGGATACCAAAGGCCCAATTTAGGTTGACCTTTTAAGTATCTAAAGATTCTTTTCACAGCATGAAGATGTGAAACTTTAGGTGTGACTTGAAATCTTGCACAAGCACATACAGCAAACATTATCTCAGGCCTAGAAGCTGTTAGATACATCAATGATCCTATCATTGATCTATATAAGTGAACATCAACATATTTAGCTTTTGCATCCTTGGGCAATGGCTTTGAAGTCTCCATGGGTGTGCTTGCTGTCTTCACAGTTGAGAAACCAAACTTCTTCAAAATTTCTTCCACATACTTGTCTTGACTTATTAAAATCCCATCATGTTTATGTATCACTTGAAGTCCTAAGAAGAAAGTGAGTTCACCCATAGAACTCATCTGGAATTTCTTGTGCATCAACTTTTCAAAATCATTGCATAACTCCTTCTTAGTAGGTCCAAAAATGATATCATCAACATATACTTGAACTAGTAGAATATCACTTTTGATTCTTTTAATAAACAAAGTTTTATCAATCTGACCTCTCTGAAATCTATTGTCTAATAAATAAGTAGACAGAGTCTCATACCAGGCTCTAGGAGCTTGATGTGGACCATATAATGCCTTTTCTACCTTGTAAACTTTGTCATGGAACTCTGGATCTTCAAATCCTGGAGTTTGACAGACATAAACTTCTTCTTCAATTTTGCCATATAGAAATGCACTCTTCACATCCATCTAGTACACAACAAAATCTTTGAATGAGGCATAGGCTAAGAACAGCCTAATTGCTTCAATCCTAGCAACTGGAGCAAAAATCTCATCATAATCTATTCCTTCTTTTTAAGTGTAACCCTGTGCAACCAGTCTTGCCTTGTTTCTAATCACAATACCTCTCTTATCTTTCTTGTTTCTGTACACCCATTTTGTTCTAATGGCCCTCTTGCCATAAGGTAAATCCACCAATGTCTAAACTTGTTGTAATTTAAATTGCAGAAGCTCTTCTTGCATAGCTTCTATCCAGCTTGGATCTTTTAATGCTTGAATTACCTTCTTGGGCTCTTCTTGAGATAGGAAACAGGCAAATAGACAAGTATGAAGGTCTTCATGAGTTTTTCCTTCATAAACAGCACTAATAAACCCTTGTTCATTTATCATTCTCCTTGTTTGTACACCAGACTGCACATGATCAAGTGAATTACTTTATGGATTCTTGTATTTGAAGTAGTAGGAACTGAATATGTTATAGCAATGTTACTCAAATCTAATTCTGATTCATCACTAAAGAATTCTGATTCATCACCAAAGAAAGTGGAGCAGTAGGAACTGTTGGACTAACAGTATTAATATTTAGACTAGCAGTATTAAAATTTGTACTGGCAGTATTAATACTTGGCCCAGCAGTATTAATAGCTTGAGCACTATTTTAGTCCTTTTTGATCATTAATTCCACCTTCATCATCCTTCTTTTCAGCATCATTAAAAGGTTGTGGTTCTTCCTTGCTAACATCCTTTGAAGAAGAATCAAATAGTGAAACATCTTTCCATAGTGGCATTAAGATGTAGTCTTGGCTAGATCCTGGCTCCTTGCTAGAATGACCTGCATCAATACTTTCTTTTGTACCTACAAAATCATTAGAGGTTGTACCTGAAACAACTGGCACATAATTCATTGATTTTGTTAGAACATCAATGTTAAACAGCCACTTTGGTCCATCACCTGTAATAATAGGCTTATCCTCTAAGAACCTAACATGCAAGTTTTCTTCTACTTTCCTAGTTCTAATGTTGTATACTCTAAAAGCCTTACTATTTAATGAGTAGCCAATAAAGAATCCATCATCAAACTTTCCATCAAATTGCCTAAATGATCTAAAGTATTAAGAATGGTAACATGACACCCAAATGGTTTCATGAAGCTTAGAGAAGGTGTTCTACCTCTAAAGAGTTCATAAGGGGTCTTGTTATGAGGCTTGACTACTAATACCCTATTCTGCACATAGCAAGCAGTATTAACTACTTCAGCCCAAAATATAGTAGGTAACTTAGAGTCAGCTAACATGGTTCTAGCAGCCTCAATTAGTGTCCTATTTCTTCTCTCAGCAACACCATTTTGCTGAGGAGTTCTAGCTACACTAAATTCCCTCTTAATGCCTTTCTTTTCACAAAACTCACTCATAACTCTATTTTTGAACTCCATTCCATTGTCACATCTGATTATCTTTTCTTTCTTATCAACTAGATTTTCTATCTAAGTTATAAAGCTGTTAAGAATGCTACTAGTTTCATCCTTAGATACTAAAAAACCCCAAGTAAATCTGCTATAATCATCAGTGACAACTAGACAATATTTCTTATTCATTAAGCTGCTCACAAAAGTTGGACCAAACAAGTCCATATGCAACATGAATAAAGGCTGAGTAATAGAGTTCTGAATTTTAGACTTAAAGGAGGCTTTGTGTTGTTTTCCTTTAAGGAAAGCAACACAAGTTTGGTCATTTTCAAAACATTTTATAGGTAAACCTTTCACAAGGTTATCCTTAACAAGTTTATTAATAGTTTTAAAATTTACATTACCTAGCCTCCTATGCAATAGCATTGATTCATCAAGTGTGGCCTTTGCAGCAAGACAAGTTCAACTGTTTAGGAAACTACAATATTTTCATAATCACACTGATGACATATGGTTCTTCTAGCAACCTTAACAGTAACACCTGACTTTCATTGCTAACATAAAGTCAGGGAGACAGAACATAACATCCAGTGTCAGTATAAAAAAGAACATCATTCTTTTTGTCACACATCTGTGAAACACTAAAAAAGGTTAAAACTGTAACTCCTCTGACAATGTACCTCATCTTCAAAGCAAGTTTTCCAATTTTTATGAGGTTCCTTTACCAGTAATTCTTCCTCTCCATGGCTCCTCCCTCTAAATGTAACATTATCTCCATCAAATTCTTTGAAGTCGTGAGAGATAGGACATGTTGCCTGTCATGTGCCTTGAGCATCCACTATCAACATAGCCTTGTCTCTGTTTTTGTGGCGACCTTGCACTAAAAAAAAGGAGATTAGTTTCCTTTGGGGGGACCCAAAGCCATCACGCTAACTTGGATCTGCTGTGATCAATTAATTATGTCTCTTGAAAGTAATTGATGCACTGTTAAGTTTGGTAGGTCTCCAAACCCAACATGCTGAGGCCTTAACAGCATTAACCTGATTTTCCCTAACAGCATTAACTACTGTTGTATTTGGTCTAGCAGTATTAACTGCTTTTGGCCTAGCAGTATAAAATTTTCCCTTAGTTGTATTAACCTTTTGGCTAAAATTTTTGTTAGTTAATGTTGTTCTCATTTGATAGGGCCTCTTTACAGTTGATTGTGCTAATTTAGAAAAATGTGACATTGGTCTAGCATTAAAAATTATAGTTTTGGGATGAGCAGTATTAACTGGCCTAGCAGTATTAAGTGGTCTTAGGCCAGTTTTCATTAAAACTACTCTTGGAACTATGTTCTTGTGAACACTAGGGTGAGCCTTTTTATCAGATGAATTGTAATTCACCCTTGTATAATTATTCCCAGATACCATCCTTTCCTTTTGATGGTAATTGTAGTTAGCCTGTACATGGTCAAAACTTCCACAGACAAAACAAGCTTTATTGTATATCACAAAGTCACTTCCTAGTTGTTGGGACTTCTGATTATTCCAGTTTCTTTGATTTCCCCTAGGAGTTTGTGACCTGTACATTTCAGCATACTTAACTGGCCTCCTGACTGGTTTTTCTTGTTGTTGAGGTCTAACAAAATTTATCTTAGCAACAGTAGGAAAAACAATTTTCTTCTCTAACTTATCATTTGACACCAACTCCTTAACTAATGAGGCATCAGGAGATTTCCCAAACCTCTTTAGATGTATCTTCATCTACAATCTTTACTAGGTCTTAGGTCCATATCCTTCAAACTCAGGCTGTTTGAACTCCTCTAAACTAGAGTTGGACAAATCAAGGTTTGGAGGTGAAAATAATCCTGTAAGGGGAGGTGGAACAGCATTATAGCTTACAAACTCCACACCCTTTCTACTTTTATCATTTATCTGACTCCCTATTAATTTGTCTAAAATTTTAGAAGCATTATCAAATTATTCAATCTTAAGTTGATTACTTTATTTTTCTTGCTTAAGCTTTTCAAACTCACTTTTAAGCACACTAATTTTTTTACTTTTTATATGAGATATCTCTTTTTAGAACAGCAAGTTGCTCATAAAATAGAACATCATTCTTTTTTAAAAAGACAAGATGTTCTTCTACAGATGTTAACCCTCTTTTATAAGTAGCTAGATTGAACTCAGATTTGTTAAACTCTATTCTTAAATCATCAAGTTGAGTTTTAAGAGTTTCAAAGCTTTTTAGACAGGTTTTTGAACAAGTTTTATCATTATGTACCTCAAAGTCTGAAAAAGCCATAAGAGCCATGTCTGTAGGGACTTCTTCATCTGCCATAAAGCTCCAGTCAAAACCAGCTCCATCAATAGCCAACATGGCTTTGGAAGAAATTTCTTCCACATTTATAGTCCTTCTAGAGCTGTCTTGATTCCTGCTCCTGTTATCTTGATTCCTAGGTCCTCTGCATTCCCTTGCAAAGTGTCCCAACTTGTGACAGTTGAAACACTCCACCTTTGACTTGTCATATCCAGCTGTGTCACTCCCATTGATAGTAATCTTTCTACCAGTTTTTTGGAAAAACTTTCTTGTCCTCATGCTCAGCAATGCTAACTGCCACTTCAAATCCATCTCTTCTAAGTCATCTTCATGGATTTGTTCAAGGTCCTCATGTACAAGTTGAGACCCGTTTGGTTGATTGGCCAAAAATGCATAAACAGTGGCATCACTTAAGTTAGCAGTACTAACTTGAGTACTAGCAGTGCTAACTTGAGTGCTAGCAGGGCTAACTTGAGTGTTAGCAGTACTAACTCCATAAGCAGTATTAACTTCATTAGTACTGCTAGAGGATGACACAAAGGCCACGTTCTGAGAACTTGAGCTTGAGCTTGAGCTTGAGCTTGCAGTTCCTTTAACTTCTTGTTCAACAATTTTGAAATTGTTGTAGAGATCATCAAAGCTCATTGTGTCTAGATCAGGTTTATTCCTCCAGACCACAACATGAGTATTCCACTCAGAAGGCAGACTTCTTTAAAAATTTTCAAATGAGATTTCTTGTGAAATATTTTCTGTGGACAATCCGCTCATTTCAGGTCTTTTTTTTATTTCGAGTATTAATTATAAATTTTCAATTTTTTTGTTGATGAAATATGAACTACACGACTAAACGGGGAAGTAAAATTAGGGCTTACATTGTAATTTACGCGACGTTTACAAGAATCGGCAAATCTACGGTTTTTTAAAGAAAAAGCATCGACGTGTTATATTTTCAAAATGCCATAGAAATATTTTTATTTCATTCGTTTTTATTTTTGTATTGCGTGCATTTTCTTTGGTACCTTACGTAAAAAAAATTCTATTTTTTAAAGGAACTATGTTTATAATTATTGTTGAATAGTCCCGTACGTAACTATAATTTTCAAGAGACGTATCGATTTTCGTAGAACTATTTTTAACTTTTTCGTTTTTACTTCGTGGTTTCGCCTTAACTTTCGTTTTATTTTACGTATATACCCGTTAGCCTCAAAACTACCTACCTATCTTAAAATTTATACACTAAAAACTAGAAATAACAAAGTTTTAAACTTAAACTCAATCACCACCACACATCATTTGAGGACGTTTGGGGGCATAAGAGAAAAGCTTGGACTAGGACAAAGTTGTCTAGTCAATCTTGCATGCATCATTCATACAAAAACCAACTATCTCACTTCATTTCTCATAGCTAAGAAATAAATCACACACACATCTCTTTGTTCCTCTCTTTGCCGTGAACCAACAACAATACAACACCATTTTCATCAAAAATTTACTAAATCTAAGATAACCTAAATATTGTAGCTAGTGGATATGACTACCTAGCTAGTTTACTTCATTTTTCAAAGTGATCAAGAAGGGTTTTGAGCAAGATTTCATACACATTAGGGGCTGAATTAATTCAAGTTTTCATAGAGTTATTGCATGAAGAAATGATGATGTTCTAGAGGTATTGGGTAAAGATTCAAGACTTGGTGTAAAGGAGTCATTTTGTTTTGGGTGATAATCATCATTTACATCATTTTGTGGGTATAAATCTCTACTTATTTTTGTTATTCTTGTATTTTCTTGTATTTTATTTATAAATGTAATTGTAAATATGATGAATATGATGATCAAAAGTTTATTGGGGTTTTGTGTGTACTAGATTTATGGTTTAAATGGTTAATACGTAAACTTAAAACATGGTGGAAATCACTAGAAAAATTAGGGCAGAAGTAAACAGAAAGTTTGACATTTTTGAGTATGATAAACAACTGATTTGACTCATCTAAGTTGTGGACAATTGTTTTGTGAGCTAGTAGCAATTTGAATCAACACTTGAATGCAAAAATTGAGTGAGATACACTCATTTTACCAAAAGATACCTAATCTGACTTTGCTGTCTTGATTGAATAAAAAGTGATACATACGAATTGAGTTGATAAAAACTAAAAAGAGATGAATTGTAGCTAAACATATGAAGAAATAGAATCAATTGGATGGTTTCTCAGATCATTATGGTTTTCAAATGGCATCAAAAATGGCGAAACTAAGTTTTTCAGCCAAATCATAAAATTTACCTTTATGTGTAAAAAGTGGTATAAGTATATGTAAAATAAAAATTGGTATAAAAATAGTTCATAAACTGTAATCTATACTTAATTATGTAAATTTTGATATAAAATTTGAAATTATACCATATACGGTTAATGAGATATGCTAATTTTTGTAAACATAAAATACGTACAAACTTTTACGTCTATAAAAACACTACAACTATTACGGTAATTTTATGACTAAAACCCGAGATGGTAGGACCCATCTCTTGGGATTTTCATATACATAACCTACTAATAATAAACTTAATTCGACCTCGAAAACCCAAAAATTTATACAAGTTATACACATAAACTTAAAATAAGCCATAAGACTTAAATGGGCCACTAGGCCCCAAATAACTAATGGATTAATTATAACGACCTATTTGGGCTTAGCATTGAGCCCAACCCACTTGGACCTAACATTTGGACTAAGGTCTGGTCATGGACCATTAAAATCGACCAAATTACTTAATGGGCTTATAATTGGGCTTATTGGGCTTTTTGGACCAATTGGGTTAAAACTAGTAAAATTTAGCAATTAATAAAACTAGTAAAAATGATATACTTTTTACTTAGAAAACTTAAGTGTGATTTACTATTACCCAATTATTCTGATCCATCATCCTACTATACATAATTGTCTATTTTGGAGTGTTAATTAATTTTTACCGACATTAACAAACCTCATAAACCCATACATGTTGTATAGGTTCCGGGTGATTACGTGCCGACGTCCAAGTTCGTTTATCGCCGATCTATTTTCTTCCGATATTATCAAGTGAGTTCATAGCCTCGCATTTTTACACTTTAATTGTTTTAGAAACCCGCGAGGGAGATAACATGCTTGTTTTTAAAATAGAACACAAGGGACCCGAATGTATGCTAGTAGCCTTGATTATTATAAGTTAGCTTTAACTCGCTAAATAAAAAGTCCCGCGGAAATATCATGAATTGTTAATTGCCGGGAATAAGGCATACGCTTATACATGAAATAGTACTATTTGGAGATTACCACCTCCGATCCGTGACGACTAGCTATCGTCTTGTGTTGGGAACATAACACCACGGATGCATTGTATAGAGAATAAGAGACACTCATAGCGAGGGTGTATAAAAGAGAGCTTGTGAGAAAAACTAATTGATGATAGAAGTCCTTTTTGGAATGAAATTGAAGTTAATGCTTGTAACTCAAACTTAATGTTGTTAGCCTTAGGTTACTACTGGTAATATAACTTAATGCTGCTAAGCATAAAGTTTCTACTGCTGGTATACATTAATGCTGCTAAGAGTAAAGTTTCTACTGCTGGTATACATTAATGCTGCTAAGAATAAAGTTTCTATTACTAGTATACATTAATGCTGCTAAGAGTAAAGTTTCTATTGCTGGTATATATTAATGTTGCTAAGCTTATATTGATGCTGTTGAGTTACTGTTGCCAGGTTACTTACTACTGTTAGGCATAATTTAGTGCTGCCAGTTTAAGTTAATGCTGCTGAAGGTGGTTTTATAAATACTTTGATTCAGGGTTTCATTCGATTCTTTATTCGATTTCAATCATTCAACGCTCTCTAAACGTAAACCCTAACTCAATTTCATCTTTAATCATCAAAACACAACACAATGTTAACCCTAACTTTCTCTGACACTCACAACATGGTCGCATTCTTGGAAAAACCTACTGAAAGTGATGGGTTTCATGAGATTATTGATTTTTTGAATGCTAACCAAATTCATTATGCTTTAACTGTTAATCCTACTATCTACACACCTTGCATTGAACAGTTCTGGGAAACAGCAAAGATAAAGACGGTTAATGGAGTACGTCAGTTACAAGCCCTAGTTGATAAGAAGAAGGTGATCATCACGGAGACAAGCATTATGAGTGATCTTCACTTAGAAGATGGAGGTGGTATTGATTGTTTGCCAACTGCTACTATCTTTGAAGAACTAGCAAGGGTGGGGTATGAAAAACCTTCTCAAAAGCTTACAGTTTATAAAGCTTTCTTTTCTCCATAATGGAACGAATTTAGTATTACTATGGCCTCTGCAGTTATTTGCTTGGCCACAAACCAAAAATTTAATTTGTCCAAGTACATTTTTAATGTTATGGTAAAGCACTTAGAATGAGGGGTTAAATTTATGATGTATCTACGATTTATACGAGTGTTTATTAATCAACAGCTTGGTGATATGTCACATCACAAGAAGATTTATGTTAACCCCTCACACACAAAGAAAATCTTTGCCAACATGAAGAGAGAAGGAAAATACTTTTCTGGGAGAGTAACACCCCTGTTTGCAACAATGGTGGTTCAATCTAATCAAGAGGAGGGTGTAGATTCAGGCATTCCTACTGTTTCTCATCAAACACCTATTACTATTCAACCATCTACATCTAAACCTCAGAAGAAACAGTCTAGGAGGAAGCAGAAAAAGACTACTACAGTTCCTCACCCTAGTGATTCTACTGCTGATGTACCAAATGAGGAGTCTGTGCCTACACATTCCAATGATCCATTGCTCAGTGGTGAGGATAGATTGAAACTCACTGATTTGATAGATATGTGTACCAAATTGTCTGAGAGAGTCCTTGACCTGGGACATACTAAGACTGCTCAAGCTCAGGAGATCACAAATTTGAAGCTGCGATTTAAAAAGTTAGAGAAGAAAGCAGTGTTAAGAACTCATAAATTTAAGAGACTGTACAAGGTTGGTGTCACAAGAAGAGTAGAATACTCAGATGATGAAAGTTTAGATGCTCAGAAAGATGCAACCAATCAGGGGAGGAGTATTGAAGACATTGACAAGGATGCTAAAGTTTCTTTAGTTGATGAAACCTAGGGAAGGTCAGATGATGCAGAAATGTTTGATACAAATGCTCTTATTGGTAATGAAGTTTTTGAAACAAGAGAAAAGTGCAAAAGTTGATGAAAGAGAGGTTAGTACTGGTGTTAAAGATAGTGCTACAATTTTAGTTACTACTGTTGGTAAAGGAGTTACAACATCTATTGATGAATTAACTTTGGCTCAAACTCTTATTGAAATCAAAGCAGCTAAACCTAAAGCTGTTACTACTTTGTTTACACACCCACACCCACAATAATAAGTACCCCAGGATAAAAGGGGTTGTAGTTCAAGAGCCACTAGAATTCCGAACAACCAAACATCATTCCACAAAGCATTCCCACAACCTTCAAAGACTAAGGACCAAAGGCAAAGCAAAATTGAATTGAGGCCTACAAGTACCCCCTTTTAAAAGGACAAGATCAAGTTGCTTGATGAAGAATGTAGAAATCTGAAGCTCTAGTTGCCAGTGAACTATCGAAGAAGATAAGATGGCAAGGAACAAAGGAAGAAGAAAGCACACACATAGCATGATTGAGCACATGGGTAAATACACAGCTATGATGGAGTGATAGATTGCTAACTGAGAGACTCCAAACAAGGAGCAAGAGGATTTAAAGTTGAGGAGAAGGCAAAACTATTTATGGAATTCATGGAGAAGAGGAGAAAATATTTTGCTGCATTAAGAGCACAAGAAAGAGAAATAAACCTCCTACCAAGGCACAAAAGAGAAATCAAATGTCTGTCTATCTTAAGCATATGGGTGGATATAAACACAATCAGCTAAAGGGCAGAAGCTATGATGAAATCCAAAAGCTATTTGACAAGGAGATGAAGAGTGTAAATTATTTTGTGGCTATGAATTCAGAAGCTCAAGAAATCAGTGGAAAGAAGGATAAAAGCAGTTCTAAGAAGATAGAAATTGCACAAGATAATAGCGCAAAGAGGGCAGGAGATAAACTAGAATTTGATGAGTCCAAGAAGCAAAAGACTAATGAGAATGAAGAAGTTGAAGAAGATAATGAAGCTAAGCTAAGAAAGCATCTGGTAATAGTCAAAGATGATGATATAGCAATTGATGCTATACCAGTTGCTACCAAACCACCAGTGATTGTTGAATACAAGCTTATTAAAGAAGGAATAGTAGGACATTATCAATTGATAAGAGCTGATGGAAGTTCCAAGAGATATTCTTCTATGATTAGGATGCTTCAGGGTATTGACAGAGAATACTTACAGACTCTTTAGAAGTTGGTCAAAATAAAGCATGGTGATATAAAGCCTGAAGATGAACATGAAAGAGTGTTGTGGGGTGATTTAAAAGTCATGTTTGAACCAGACATAAAAAGTGATGTATGGAGAAATCTTCAAGGATACAAAGTGATTAATTGGAAGTTGTTTGATTCTTGTGGAGTGCACTTTGTAAGGTTTAGAAATGTACAAATCTTTATGTTGGTTAAGAAAAGATATCATCTTACACCAATAAAAATAACACATATGCTTTAACAAGAAACTTCAAGCTGATTATTAGAATAAGATATGCTACCAACTACTCAAGCTAATGGTAAAGCAGCAAAACAGTCAATGAAGTGTTTGAATGCATCTTCCTGATAAGTGATGAAGACTTTTAATAAAGAAACTTGAAGATTCATATGATGAACATCAAGTTTAGGGGAGGATTGTTGGGACTTAAAGACTTCAAGATGATTCTTAGAGTTACTACTGCTCAGGTATATATTAGTGCTGTCAAGCATAACTTAGTACTGTTGGTGATACTAATGAAAATTATGCTAAGTAGTTAGTACTGGTAGTATAAAGTTACTACTGCTAGTTACTACTGTTAGTATAAGTTAGTACTGTTAGTATTAAGTTACTGCTGCCTGTTGAAGTTAAGACTGTTCAGAGTTGAAGACTGAAATATATGCTAAGTAGTTAGTGCTGCTAGTGGTAAAGTTAAGACTGCTAGTACACAGTTACTACTGTTAGTATATATTAGTACTGCTAGTACTAATGTTACTACTGCTTATGTTTATCAGTACTGCTGGTACAAAAGTTTATGCTGCTGGATTACAACTGCTAGAAGACTTACTACTGTCAGAAGGATAAAGACGGAGTAAAGAGATAAGGATTACTTGGAGATGAAGATTAGAAGATAATTATAGAATAGATTGTATCAGAATATTCTATAAGTTTATGTTTATCTTTAGTATATGTTGTAAGCCGACTAGGACTCCTTAGTCTATAAAAGGAGGCTCTAGGGCATTAGTTGAGATACAAGTTTTCATAGTTGTCAAGTCGATTTAGAAAAGCTTCAAGGTTGTAAACCCTAGTACTAGTGAAGAGTACTCGTATTATTGATCTAATAATATTAGAGCGTTTGGTTATATCTTTGTTCATTCACAATTACTGTTCTATTCATTATACTTCTAGATATTAAGGTGTAGATTCCGCATACACTTTAGTATACATACAAAGTTTCTACAACAAGTTATTTTGGATTTATCCAAGGTAATTTAACCTTAGACAAGCTAAGGAATCGATCAAGGATTGGGATCAACATGTTGTGTACCTGAACGTGTCAATAGTATATATATATATATATATAATATAGGCAAACCGGAAAATCATTTTTAACAAGCGATAAACCAACTCACAAATAAAATATAATTTCAGAAGTATCGACTTCGAAAGTAACCCCTTCTAGTCGTTTCCCGGGTTGTTTTTATTCCGACGAGGCGTGAATTGAACTTCGAGTTGAGATTTGTGATCGGAATTTTGAATAGATTAAGATTTTTGATTTGTATTCTAATTTCTACAAATATAAAGCAGATAACAGATAAAACAAGCAACAATTAAAGCTAAAACGAATTCAACACAAAAATCGTTAACGGGATTCTAAAAACGCAACCTAAAAACCTAAAACATCAAATTTTAACCTTAGAAATGCAAATTTAATTTTTAAAAGACCTAAATGATAAAATAAAATTTTAGAAAAAAGAATTATATTTTTTTGATTTTTATTTAATTTATTTTGAATTAAAAACACTTTTAATCTAAATTAAATATTAAAAATAGCAAACTAATTATTAAAATTTTGGAAAAATAGGGAAAAATACTTTGCACTATGAAGAATCTAATAAAATTACAAACTGGAAAAGAAGCTGAATGAATAAGCTGCAAATAAGCTAATAAGCTCGTATAAGCATAAACTGAAAACACACCTTATATACCAAGTGCCCCAAGAGTCTTATGAAAAAGACCCAAGGGCGCAATGGTAAGAGTGTGTGTGTGTGTGTGAAGGGAAGGTCGCAGGTTCGAGTCCTGGACCTTACCTTTTTGCAAAATTTTTTTTTTTTTTTTGAAAAGCTAAAGTTTAGACAAAAATAAGTTACTTTAATGAAGAGACTTTTTTCAAAACTAATTAATAAGCTAGAATAAGCCCCAATAAAAGTGATAGATTACTTGCTTTGTTTTTTTGGACTTTCTAAGTGATAGAGCTAATTGCAAATGAGTTTTAAGACTCAAAAAGCATTTTACCAACTTAAAACCTAGAAACAGACTTAATCTAGACTACAATAAGCTTATTTTAATGAAAATTAACAAAAATTAAGCTAGGATGAATCCCTTAATGATCTGCAAGTTTGAGACTTACTAAGAACAAACTAAGACTATTCCTACTTGACAAATTTAAGATCTAAGACATTCAAAATGGTTTACCTAACTACTACTAAAAACAGATGCATTATGATGCATTTTAAACCTGTTTTGAGCACAAAGACTATACCTCAAGTATATTTTTATGAAATTAATCAAATAAGCTATTTGAAAATCTATTGAACTCACAGACTTGAAATTTTGATTAGACAACCTACTAACCTTAACAAAACTAGTCCTAAACTATTAAAACCAACACTTAGACTAAATTAAAGCTTATTTAAAATTGGCTTGATAACTAAGAACAAGCAAACAATATTAACTTATGTTAATATTGCTTGTTCCAAACACCCTTTTAAAAACGGAAAATCTAATTTTAGGCTAAAACAAACTTTATTAACCATGGATTATTAAAAACAGATAAAACTTAATGATATTAGAAGACAAATAAGCACAAAGTAAAGAAAAATAAGCACTATCTAATAAGCTATGACTATAAGCAGTTTTAACTAAATAAGCAGTTTGAAAGCATATAAAAGGGAAATGGAATAACCTGCATCCATAAGCTTACAATGAAGTACCTAAAGCTCTAGGGACTCAGTTTGTTGTCAATAAGCTGAATCCAAACCCATAAGCACATCCTTTATTGGCTTATCCTCCAAAAGCTTTAAAATTATGCAACAGTAATGAAAAATGTATAATGAAACTTCACTTTTTTATTGAATAATCTTGAGAATACAATGCTTGGAAAGGTAAAAGTGCTTAAGTAGAAAACTTAAAAATAGAGTATTGAGTACAATAAGGTAAAAATTGCTGAAAGAAAAAGCTAAAAGATAATTATCCTTGTTCGAAATCTTCTTCTATTTATAAGGCTCTGTGGTGAGGTGAGGCTGTCAATCATCTTCAATTCTTCCCAATCATGCCATATTTGCTTATGGCAAGCAAATATCACAGCCAATCAACATTAAAACGTGCATTGAATTCCTTGACTTTCCCAAACTTCCTTTGACGCGTCATTGGTGTCCAATAGTAGGTATTGAAGTGCCCACGTGGCACTGACGTGTGTCAGGAGGGTGTAGGAGTGAGTTGAAAGCATTCGTACCAAGGAAGGAGAGGGTTTGGGCTTGGTTTGGGGGTTGGCGCCTTTTTTGGGCTTATTTTATTATAATTCAAAATTGGGGGTTTAGGGATAACGAACGTTAGGGTTAGGAACTGCTGGTGAAATTTGATAAGGACTAATGGTGTTAGTCCTTGGGGACTAACGATGTGAAGGTTTTAGAGCATGGCTTAATGGGTTGACTTCGCCCATTTACTCAGGTTGGGTTGGCTCACTAAGATGCATACGCCTTCAGCTTTGGTTTTCCACGCTCTTTCCAATCCCATGCTCGTTTTTGTCTGGTTTTTGCCTTGTTTTTGTCGTTTTGTGAATATCCGTTACCTGCAAAGTACATAACGCAAAATAAGCATATATTTGGCATTTTAAGTCTGTTTTTGGTCATTTAAGCTCGTTTTATTATGAAAAAGGTGTGAGTGTTTAAGCACATACCAAATCCCCTCATACTAAAATATTGTTGTGTCCCCACGCAATGAAATAAATCCAAGTTTAGAAAACCAAAAATTTCAACCCCCTTGAATTAAATACCTTGAAAATTAGCAAAGAGTAAAATTAAAAGAGATTAAGAAATTACTAGTTTTTTAAACACTCCCCGTTTACCATTTTCTTTCGTGCACATATGTTTTTCTTATTTTTCATTATGTACAACATGTTTGACTTTCATTATTGATCATTACAATTTTGGATCACGATTAAGAGACACCTCAATCCTAAGGTGCCCTAGAAAGATAAATTCATCTGGTCCTTGATTTTTCACCTATTCCCAAACTAAGCTTAAAAACAAAATCATTGTTAATTACAAGTTGAGATGCTAACGCTAATCATATTTGTAATTTGTGTAGAACTTTTCCTCCCGACATATATTATATATTAAGGTGTGTGTGTGCTTAGTTTGAATTTTAACCATCCAACCCACGTTTTTAGATTGCTATAACCTTTCCAAGTTTCACGTTCCACTTTAGTTTTTATGAATTCAAAGGTGAGATTGTCCTATGTAGCAACATTCTTCTCGCACTCCCTACCTCGTCGGCTAGTGACCGGGCTTTTGGACACCTCAGAGAATAATTTGTCGGGATTCTTGACTTTTGAACCTTACTAAAAATTTTCCTTAAAAATTAGTAAGTTTATAATCAAAGCAAGCTATTACCTCCAAAATCAAGAATTATAGGTATGTTAATTCCTTTAAGTGACCTTCTTCTCTGAACCTCACGACCTCATCGGTCAAGGCCCAGGCTTTTGAACCCTATAGAGTAATCTTATTCAGAATTAACAAACGTCACGGTTGCAAGTTTGTAGGGATTAGCAAAGTTTAAGTTCAAAAGATGTTTAATTTCAGAAAAAGACCATTTTCCTTTATTTATTAAGCAATATATATAGCAACATTATTTATTTTTTCTCATCATTTTATTTGTTTTTCATTTTTTTTCATATTTTTTTTGCAACTTTTATATTACACCGTATAGAGGAAAATTCGTGTTTAGGAAAATTAATCATATTTTTGATCAAAAAACTTCTTATTTATCAATTCATGATAAAGTTTTTACTATATAAATGTTGATCTTAACAGACTTTTAAAAGTGATAAACTCTAACTTGTCTTTCAAAAGGAGCACGTATTATTAGTCATTTTAGAAGCTACTGGGAGAAAACAGCCAACAAATTACTTTATGTGCTTTTAAGATTTCTAACTAATCCTTGCTTAGCATTTCAACTTATATTTAACTCTATATTTCTCGTTCTTCGAAAATTTAAAATCTTTAATAAAATAAGTTCCGCGAAGGCTTAGCCAATAAAATTAGCTTTGCATATTTAAAAGGCATTTATGGAGACTTGCAAATTTTGGCTTTTGGGCTTAGAATTCACATTTAAAAGCTTTTGTATAAAAGACTAGCAAAAACGTATACATGTATAAAGGTTAAGGGAGTAAGCTAGAGCTCAACATGCTCGGTCAAGTAAAAAATTATTCTTATTCTTACAAGCGGAAAGTCAACAATTGTGATAAACACTTATTTTATTTTTGCAAAATTTTTAAATTTTTTTTGGCATAAAATCACATTTTGTTTCTTGGTAAAACGGGGTTACGTGAAAGACATAGACAAATGCAAGCGAGATCAAATTGATAGATTCCCCCTCATACTAGAACGATACATTGTCCTCAATGTGAGGGTTGCCAACCCCTCTCATACTAATTTCAATGTATATTCCTAACATAAATGGGAATCTCACATAAATCTAAAAGCCATTTATCTAACTATACCAAAGGATTAAACGTTAGCCCAATAAGATCAAGGATATAGGGTTCCCAAAATAAGCATGTAAAGGAATGAAGACCGAGTGAGCATTGGACAAAACTACGAGCACGAGAGTCTTCATAATCTGGGTAATCCTGACAAATCATCACAGACAACAAAAACCTAAGATTGGAAGAGGCGAGCCCCCTCACGTCACACTTATTAGAAAATAGAAAGAAGACAAAAACATGGGTTGCCTCTTGAGAAGCGCTTTGTTTTTGTTAACCGAGCCGTGAGCTTAACTCGACCCCTTATACTTGAGCTGGTCAAGGAGGGTAGAAATGGAGATACGAGACATTCCAAATAGGAATGTCCCCTCTATAAATCGTCATCAGGCTTTCATTAAGGAAATTATGAATGATCTTGAAAGCTTTGAAATGCCCGTGAAGATAAGGAGATTGGGGATTGTCTCCTCTTTTGAAACAAGAATTCCAGGATTGAAAACTTTGTCCTCATTTTCGGATGAAAATGGAAGCAAAGTTTCAAGCACTGGAGAAACAGGATCACTGATGAATGAGATAGAAAATTTATTCAGTGATAGAAATCTCTTGGATTGGACTTCAATAGATATTCCCGAATCGAAAGTCTTGTTTCTATTTCCGGAAGGAAAAGAAGCTACAAGATTGAGTCCGGAGAAATCATAAGAAAGAGTAAAGTCCAAATCTAGATAAAGGGTGGGAAGGGTAGGTAAAACATTGGGCATTTGAACTTGAACTTCCCTTGTTGAATTATCAGAAATATTTTTCATCATATCTGTAGTTAAATCTCCTGGATCGGGTTCAATATCAAAGTAGAAATAATCATACTCCGGTGGAGACATGATGTGAGCAAGTTCATCGTCGAACTTTTCAAATACAGAATCACTCTTATCGGCAAGATGAAGCAAACTTTTCAAATACAGTCCGTTTTTGGTCATTTAAGCTCGTTTTATTTAGAAAAAGCTATGTGTATTTAAGCACATACTTGTACTAGATGGATGTGAAGAGTGCATTTCTGTATGGCAAGATTGAGGAGGAAGTCTATGTCTGTCAACCTCCAGGATTTGAAGATCCAGAGTTCCCTGACAAAGTTTACAAGGTAGAAAAGGCATTATATGGTCTACATCAAGCTCCTAGAGCCTGGTATGAGACTCTATCTACCTATTTATTGGACAATGGATTTCAGAGAGGTCAGATTGATAAGACTTTGTTTATTAAAAGAATCAAAAGTGATATTCTACTAGTTCAAGTATATGTTGATGATATCATTTTTGGATCTACTAAGAAGGAGTTATGCACTGATTTTGAGAAGTTGATGCACAAGAAATTCTAGATGAGTTCTATGGGTGAACTCACTTTCTTCTTAGGACTTCAAGTGACACAAAAAGATGATGGGATTTTCATCAGTCAGGACAAGTATGTGGATGAAATCTTGAAGAAGTTTGGTTTTTCAACTGTGAAGACAACAAGTACACCCATGGAGACTTTAAAGCCATTGCTCAAGGATGCAGAAGCTGAAGATGTTGATGTTCACTTATATAGATCAATGATTGGATCATTGATGTATCTAACAGCTTCTAGGCCTGATATAATGTTTGTTGTATGTGCTTGTGCAAGATTTCAAGTCACACCTAAAGTTTCACATCTTCATGCTGTGAAAAGAATCTTTAGATACTTGAAAGGTCAACCTAAATTGGGCCTTTGGTATCCTAAGGACTCACCATTTTACTTGGAAGCTTATACTGTTAGTGACTATGCTGGTGCTAGTTTAGACAAGAAATCCACAATAGGGGGTTGTCAATTTCTTGGAGGTAGATTGATTTCATGGCAATGCAAGAAGCAAACTATAGTTGCCAACTCTACTACTGAAGAAAAGTATGTAGCTGCTGCTAGTTGTTGTGGACAAGTACTCTAGATTCAAATCAAAGTGGAATGGATAACAACTTCAGTGAATTACCAAGAGATTTCATGGTGACAATGAAAGCACCATCTGCATAGTTAAGAATCCAATGTTTTACTCAAAGACTAAGCACATTGAGATTAGACATCACTTCATCAGAGATTCCAATGAGAAGAAGCTTATTCAAATGATTAAGATTCACACTGATCACAATGTTGCTGATTTACTCACAAAAGCTTTTGATATTGGAAGATTTTAATATTTGATTGCAAGTATTGGAATGCTTAACCCCTGAAGTATTGATTGAGGGGAGGTTAATTGTATTAATATGCAGCGGATTTTGCACCAATGATGCTTGAAATGGAATGACACAGCAGATAATGATGAAATTCAAGTTAGTACTATTGGCCTACCTTACTACTGGTATGTATACTTTCTACTGCTGTTATAATTAATACAGTGAGCTTAAAAGAAATGAGAGAAAGTAAAAACAGACAGAGAGAAAAAGTGAGCTTAAAAGAATTAAGAGAAAATAAAAACAGACAGAGAGAAAAAGTGAGCTTAAAAGAAATGAGAGAAATAAAAAACAAACAGAGAGAAAGTGTGAGCTCAAAAGAATAGAGAGATTTATGAAATAAAAACAAACAGAGTTTTTCAGTAAGCAAAAGAATTAAGAGATACAGTGAGCTTAAAAACAGAAAGAGAGCTTGTGAGAATCAACATTGATGATGGAAATGTCTTTTGGAATGAAATTGAGGTTAAAACTGGTACCTCAAAAGTTAATACTGCTGGAAATTTTTTTAGTACTGTTAGTCTAAACTTAGTACTGGTGGGCATTACTTAGTACTGTTAGGCTAAACTTGGTATTGCTGGGCTAACGTTAGTACTGTTTGAGGCATAACAGATTTTTGGCAATTAAATATAGTCGTTGAGATATTTCTATCAAATATTTTGCTTATAGGGGTCTATAATTTGGATAATTCTTGATCTTTCTTTCACTTATAAGCTTTCTTCAAGATAAAGAATCCATTTTATTCAATCGGTCCAATCAAACCCTTAAGCGCTGTCTATAAAATCTCAATTAGCTTTGCCAAACTCTCATACTCTCATTAACGAACATTCACCCAGAACCCTTATCTTAACTCAATTACTAATGGCGAATTTGAAATTCTGCGACAAACACAACATGGTTGCTTATCTAAAGAAACCAACTGGGTGTGAAGGATTCCAAGAGATAGTAGATTTTCTTAATGGTAGTTATATAAGGTATGCTCTTACTAAGAATCCTACTATCTATGTTTCTCTCATCGAAAAGTTTTGGCAGACTGCTACTGTCAGGACAGTTGATAATGGAGAACAAGAAATAATTACCACAGTTGATGGCAAATAATTCACTATTACTGAAGCATCTGTTAGGAGACATCTCCAATTAGCAGATGTAGATGGTATTAGTGTTTTGCCAACTACTTAAATTTTTGCTCAACTCTCACTGATGGGATATGTTTCAACTGATGATAAACTAACTTTTCAAAAAGGAAAATTTTCCCCTCAGTGGAGATTTTTGATCCATACCATCCTACACTGTCTTAGCCCTAAGAAAACTTCTTGGGAAGAATTTAGTAGCAATATAGCAACTGCTATTATTTGCTTGGCCACAAACAGAACTTTTAACTTTTCTAAATTAATTTTTGATGGTATGGTGAAAAACTTAAATAGTAAATATAAATGTTTAATGTATCCAAGATTTATTTAAATATTTTTAGACAAGAACAAAAGATTCCTTAATCCCCACAACAGAAAATATATTGCTCCTAATTTAACTCCAAAACATTTTAGCAATATGAAAAGAGGTTTTTCTGGGGAATACACACCTTTGTTTCCAAGTATGCTAGGAATTCAAGCAGAAAAAGGTGAAGGTTCAGGACATCCCTCTGAACCGCAACCACCATCTTCTACTGCTGAACCTACTTATGAAGAACCAATCCCTAATGTTGTATCATCATCACACCAAAAGACTCAAACACCAAGGCCAGCCTTAAACCAGGTCACTGAGTTACCTCAGACTAGTGAGCCTATACCCAATGTACCAGACGAGACTGTCTATGAGGAGTGGGATGATAGAGTGGAAAGGGCTACCACTATTGCTGCTAGCTTAGATGCAGAGCAGGCTAGTGGTAACATTAATAGGACCCAATCCACGACAATACCTAATGTGCCTCTTCCTCAGGGAATTGGTGCAGGTGGTAGTCCCAGGTGCCAAGAAGCCATGGGGGGTTCCATTGCTCAGACTAGGTCTGAGAGGGTACCTACACCGCCCTATGATTCACCTCTCCCAAGAGTTAACACATTTGGGAAGTGATGAGGGCAGTATGACACTACAAGAATTGACGGTTTTATGTACAACATTGTCTAAGAAAGTGGAAAGCTTGGAGGCAGATTTGAAGCAAACTAAGCAAGTATATGGTGCTGCTTATACCAAGCTTATCATGAAGGTGAAAAAGTTAGAGAAGACTGTCAAGACAAGCCATTCCAGAAGGAGAGCCAAAATTGTTGTTTCAGATGATGAAGAGGATTCAGAGGATTCTTCCAAACAGGGGAGGATGATAGAAGAAATTGATCAAGATGCAGGAGTTACTTTGGTTACTCCTACACAGGGAGAAGATCAACCTGAAGATCAGTTGGGAGTTCTTAGTACAGCTAAAATTCTTGCAGATGCAGCTAAAACAAATGTTTACACTTATACTAGAAGAAGAAGGGCAGTTAGTACTAGCAGTGGTGGAATTAGTACTGCTAAAGAATTAGTTAGTACTACTGGTGTATCAATGCCAATTAGTATTACTGGTATGGTTCAAGAGGTTAACATCATTATTCCTTCACCAGTTATAGTTAAAGATAAAGACTCACCATTTGTATTCAATGTTAAAGGTAAAGTTAAAATGGAGAGGAATCTGAAGATTGAACAGATCAAGAGACCAAAAATGGACAGCAAGACAAGATAGGTTTGGCATTGAAAGCAGATGTGAGTACTGCAATGAGGAACTGGGATGAAGAAGTAAGAAAAAGGATGGCTAGAGTTCATTAAAGAGCTCATCTTTTATGAGGAAGATTGGGAGAAAACATTAGAGCAAGAGTTATTAAGAGACTACAAGCAGAGCGAAAGAACAAGTATACAGTGAAGTTGATCAAGCAAAATGCTAGTGCTCTTATTAATCGAGTGAAAGAAATATTTGCTGTATAGGAAAGCTGAAGGCAAAAGAGGAACAAGTCATGATAAAGCTTAATAGAGGAAATTATATGATTTATTACATATAGCACATGGGAAAGTCATACTATACAGCAATTGAAAAGATATTCTTTTGATGAGCTTAAGGAATTATTTGAAACTACACCAAAGAATGTCAATACTTTGTACCAATGGAGACTGAAGATAGAGAAAGAGCTTCAGAATTAGCAGCTGGAAAAACATTCGATTGATTGTTATCGGTGTTAGGAAAATTATAGTGAGCATGAGCACCACCACAAGTAACACAAGGTTCCTCAAACACTTTAACCGTAGCGGGAGTGACAACTTTCTTAGAAACAATCTCAACTAAGGTCAAAATTTGGCCCGCAAGCTTATCAATTCTCTTATCCGTCTTACTAAAACTTTCCCTAGAAGTCGTATTCATCCTAGAAACACTTGATTTGTTTCATGAATAACGAACTTTTGATTTATTCTCAACTATGTTCAAAGCCTCTCTAGTAGTCTTACTCAAAAGATTTTCACCCGCCGCGACATTTAAGGAGTCTTAATCATTATCATTTAAACCATTATAGAAAGTATCAACTTGAGTTAACTCCATAAATCCGTGGTGGGGACAAGCTCTAAGCATTTTCTTAAATCGTTCTCATGCTTCACTAAATGTCTCCTCGAATTTTTGGGTAAAATGAGAGATTTTATTTTTTAAGTGAGTGGTCTTCGAGGGAGGGAAAAATTGATTCACGAATTTGGTTACGAGATCCTCCTAAGTCAAGATAGAATTAGGAGGTTCTTTATCGACCAAACTCTAGCGGCCCCTTCGAGCGAATATGGAAACATCATGAATTTAATCACATCATTCGGTACATCCCTAAATTTCAAAGTCGAGGTAATCCTTTTGAAATTATTAATATGAGTATGGGGATTTTCCCTCTCAAATCTATGAAATGGGCTAGCTTGAACTAATTGTAGCAAATTCATCTTAATCTTAAAATGATCCGCATTAATTTCCGGTATTACGATAGCTTCTCCATACCCTTCTGTAGGTGCTCGGAGTAGCTCTTCCATTGTTCGTTCCGCCATTGGTGCAACTTCAACGATAGTACGAAGCTCGGGTTCGACTACGTTTGAAGCACGTCTTCTATTTCGACGTCTAAAAATAAGCTGGCCAAATAAGCCCTAAAAAGGGAATTTCTAGTGCGCATGCACTAAACAAAACAAACGAGGAGAGAAAAATATATACACAAAAATATTTTTGTTTCACCGAATAATCAACAAACTTAGGGTAACTCCCTTAAGTGAAACTTGCAAACGGGGGACGTAGTGGGAGCGAATCGCCTTAAAAATGTTTGTCCCTTCGGGTCGTAGTTCCGTGGAACAACCCTCCTAATAGCTTATTTCACAAAAGAGGTGCGCCTTTTTCGTAAGTGACACAAGACGGTTACTTTTTTGAATCTTAAGTTTGGGAACTTATTAATGGATATTCACAAATTCTCTAGTAAGAGAATTAAATTGCTTGTGTATTTTAGTATTTAAGAGAACACAATAAAAATCAAAAAATTCGGAAGAGCAAATATTTTTGTATTTTTTAATTATTAAACTTCTACATATAGTAAAAAGAAAAAGAAAAATATTTTTTTTACTTCTTTATTTTTTATATATATTTTTTTTATTTTGATTTTTTCTAAAAGATGTAACTTTCGAAGACGAAAAGTTCTCCAAATCACGATCGACAAATTCAAACGAGAGAATCTTTAACACAATTCCCCGGCAGCGGCGCCAAAAATTTGATACGTTGTCAATTATATATACGTATAATACTAAAGTATTGAATTTCCAAAATTACCCTTGAGGACAAAGGTAATTAGGAAAATCTCACAAAAATATCGTATGTTATCCGGTAAGTGTTCACCGGGTCGTTTATACCCTAAGAATTATGAAATTGAAACTCCGTTCTTATTTGGACAATGATTTGAATTGGTTTCAAAGATTTTGAATTGATTATCTATTTCCACAATTAAAAACTCATAAAGAAAGTAAACTACTAATCAATTAACACTTAAAAACATTAAAGGGAATCAAAGAAAAATCAAATTAAAGATCTACGGATGCAAATTTAAACTAATTCCTACTAGTGGGCAAATAAAGGCACTTAAAAATTAATTACAAAAAAAATGCATAAAAATATTAACAGGATTTTAAGAAACGTACACTAAAAAGCAAGTATACTAAATTTAAGTCCTACGGAAGCAAATTTAATTCCTAGATCTAGAAAAATGATAAAAGAAAATTCTATAAAAAAGAATTTTGTTTTTTTTGATTATTTTTCTATTTTTTATGATTTTTTAAAGTTTTTAATCTAAATAAATGTACAGAAAATACTAAACTAATTTTAAAAATCCTAAGAAAATTACTAAAAGTTGCTGACAGTGTAAAGAATGTAGGAAAAATACAATACAAGCATAGAAAAATGCTTAAGCTTAAACGAATAAAGCCCAGGAAATAGCCCCTAAAAGCACATCGAAGTGCTTATTTAAAAAAAAGAAGCCTAAAAAGGAGTTTAAAAAAAAAATCAAAATTTGGGTGCAACCTTTAAAGGACAGAAAAGGGGTCCAAGAGGCATTAGCGGTAAGGAGGTGCGTGGTGTTTAAAAAAAGGGCTAGGTTGAGGGTCACGGGGTTTTTTCGAGTTCTTGCTCAATCCACAGCTCCTGACATCCTTCCCTTAGTTTCCCTCCTTCCCCCTTTTTTTATTTTATTATTTTGAAAAAGAACTTTTTTGGTAAAGTTTAACCCGGTAAAGTATAAATAAAAACCAAAAAAAGTTAGTACACAAATGGAATGTGGCTAAAATACCAACATTAACCTCAAGCTAACAACAGCTTGATAAAAACACCTAAAACTAGTTGCTTATGACATGCCATACACTATTAACAACTCTAGAGACAATAATTGCAACTAGAAACAAAAGACTCCAATAACACAAGGTCTAACCAGCAAGAATATTATTCTTTTTACTAATACTAAATGTATTATTTTGTCTCCAGACTTTAAGTTAACTGATGAAAGTCATGTTTTGCTTAAAGTTCCTAAAAGTATAACATGTACAGTGTTGATTTAAGGAATGTTGTTCCTCAAGGAGGTCTCACTTGTCTCTTTGCAAAAGTCACACCAGATGAATCTAATCTTTGGCATAGAAGTCTTGGACATGTAAATTTCAAAACAATGAATAAACTGGTAAGGGGAAACCTTGTAAGAGGTTTACCTTCAAAACTTTTTGAAATTAATCAAACCTGTGTTACTTGTCAGAAGGAAAAGCAACACAAAGCTTCTTGTAAGACCAAAACAGTCAGTTCAATCAGCCAAGCATTACAAATGTTTTTTTGGGTAAAAGGTTACCCCGGTAAAGTATAATAAAACCAAAAAAGTTAAGTACAAATGGAATGTGGCTGAAATACCACATTAACCTCAAGCAACACAACTTGATAAACACCTAAAACTAGTGCTTATGACATGCCATAAACACTTACAACTCTAGAGACAAATAATTGCAACTAGAACAAAAGACTCAAATGACACAAGCTAACCAGCAGCAGCCGTGAAAGATAAACTTTCACCGGTTTTTGTATTTGGGAATAAATTAGCCATTTCATCATATACATTTTCAATATCTTCCTCTTCATCTTCTTCTTCATTCAAGGCAGAATAAGAATTAGACGTGATGATATTATCGTTCTTAGAAGAATAACCTGTAGTCTTCGACATAGTTGGCGACTTAGATGCATTACCCTCATTAGTAGCTCCCTTCTTTGGTGCACTTGTAATCGCCTTTGGCTCATATCTAACATTTGGTTTAATCGAAGGACCAGCAAACTGACCAACATTAGTAGACTTGGATTTACCTTTCCTCTTCTTCTTTTTACCCACCGTTTGGAAACCATCATTTATCTTCTCAACAGTAGGAGTAACAACATTTGAAGTAGCAACAATAGAAGGACTCACCACCTTTTTAGGGCAATGGTCATGAACATGACCAAATATCTTACATATATCACATCTGGGCGGCCTCCATTCATACTCAACACGGATGGTTTCTTTAATGAAATCATCCCTAGTAAGGGAAGGAATACCAATAGTAACAACATCCACGAGGTCAACCTCTGAATTTACCTCAATTAAGCATCGAGCAAAACTACTCCTACCCCACGAATCATTACACATGGAACTTGTGTATGAATCAAGCATAATAGGTTTGCCAATGAATGTAGCAATTAAACTAATACCATCTTCTTCAAAAACTTGAATAGGGACATCATGCAATTTAACCCATATCGGAATGCGAGTCAATTCTTCTTTAAGCAATCTAGTATCCATTGACCATTTCTTAAGAATGATCGGAGAATTGCGTATCAACCAAGGACCACCCTCCAAAATAGCTTCTAATCCAGCCCGTGAATCAAATTTAAAGAAAAAGAAGCCTTTGTTATTCATCATAATCCTTTTCAGCCCATGTTTCGCCCAGTTGTTTCTAGCATAGTATTCAACAACCGGAAACGCCATTCTCTTTCCAATAAAGTAACCATATAAAGTGTGTTCAAAACGAGTACTAACCTTTTCGACAACTTTACGGGGAATAGAGATATTAACACCATCAAAAACGGGATCAGCCACCAAGTGTCGAAAGTTAGAATTAACTTTTGGTTGATCCTTAGCACTAGCACCCGCAGCTCCAGCATAGGATGTTGACTTGGTATTGATGTCCACAGACTGAACAATAGGGTCATTAGGCATTGTGGATTCATCAATATTAAGATTTGTTGAATCATCTACATGCGAAACCTTACAAGGGATCACATCAGCATTAGTATTATCAGCCTGAATTGAATTACATATGGTATCTAATGCATCCATGATTGCCATACGTTCATCATTAGTCATCCCGGATAATAACTCATCATGTTTACCAGCTTCAATACTCTTAATTAACAAGTGCAAGTCACCAACAGTTGTTAATGGAACTCTAAAAGTGGCAGCAACATCAACATTACACAGCCCTCGGGGCATGTTAATAGTAGCAGTAAGAGACACCAAAGGAGAAGAGTTACTCACCTTTGGACTTCCATCATCCCTAACATCCTTACGATGCTCCATAATAGCAGAACCAAATCAAATCAAACAAAAAAAACCCTAAAAAACCTTAAACTAATAAAACAAGAAGAACGATAGCAAGTAACTTTGAGATCCACGTCAATCCCGATCGAAACCCTCAGCATAGACTAAGGAATCAAGATAAAGCACAAGAATAGAGCAAAATCATCTAATAATAAAATATGATGATACCCTAAAGAAAAGTTACAATCGTTGCAAGCACCAACCAGATCTCTAAGTGTTAAATTAATACAATTAAATCACAAGGCAACTAAGCAAATTATAAAACAAAGGTCGGTTAGATTCCACCCAACAAGCGTCGGCAAGAATCAAACAAAACCTTTATGATAAAAAGTGTATAGACCTACGTGATTAACTAGAATTAATTCAAAACAAGAGTAGGTTAACAGAATTGCAAAGATTAGAACAAGAATTTAGGATGATAGGGGATCGCCATATTTCTCTAGTGTTTAGGGTTTTAGAGATCGAGTTAATCCTATTTCACGGGTTTGGTCAGGAACTAAGGGGATGAAGACAAGGGCAATTTTTTCATTTTAGCAAGTCAATATTTATTCTTACTTTGATTTTATATATTCATGCTTTTTAATTTTTGAGTACAGTGATTAAAATACATAAAGTATAAAACTTAAGAAAACAAACCACAAAAGCACAGCAAAACAAACGAATTAGTACACAAGGATTGTCTGTACCAATACACGTTTAAAAGTTATCAAAATGTTAATCACGTTAGCCAATTCGCTAAATCTACCAATTGTACCTATACACGTTTGGAAGTTATTAAACGGCAAGACAAGTTATAGTGGTGAGATCCTGATTACAACTACGTTAGCGTCACATCATCATATACTTTTATCATCCAACCCTTATAATGGTTTATGACTTTTCTTACCATTTACATAAACGCATATACCCTACAACACACTCACACACACACCACACACAATTTTTAACTTTGTTTGTTTGCACCCTGAAAGCTCATCTTTTTTTTTCCTCAACCACACGTGAAGCTAGTAAGGACTAACAACTTTGACGCGTAAAAATTAATTGTGCCATAACTAAATTGATCACTGCCGATCATAAGCCTTATTACACAAGATTTATGACCAACTAAAGCTAAATGTGATCAACTCACACGTAAAGCATAACAAAACATACATGCAACATCATTGTTAGAATTCTTTTTTTATGTTTTCCAAAAAAAAAATATAATCGTTACATATTTGTATCATCAAAAATACATAAAAAAGCTAGTAACTTAGAACAACACAAACACAAGCACCATTCTTCTTTATGCTATACAAAAGGGTAAAAGCCATAAAATACCAACATGCTTTTCAATTTGTCCCGACTTGACCAACGAACTATTTTTCGTCCTGTCTAGACCAACTTACATTCAAATATTGTTTAGATATCACCAATATGACCATAAAATAACTATATTACCCTTGTCTTTTCTACATCCACTCAATAACACCCCATTATTTTACATTTACAAAAGGATCTCAAATATTTGATCACTGATTCTGTAACGTGAGAGTGATATTAATACCTTTGGATTGATCAATACCTTTGAATTGATCAATACCTTTGAATTAAGATCTTACACGACTTACACCATAAATTTTTTCTTAATCAAAAATTAAAAACATAACAAAAACTAAAACAATATTCATTTTTTACCGGCAACAAAACCCCTAATTTCTAATGACGAACCATAATACAATAATCCCCAAAATCCAAAATCACAATTAACCATATCTTAGATTCCCGTATCCAAAATTTCCAAACTCTAAAATCACAATTGCATTCGATGCGAAAGTGATAGCATCTTTAACAACAAGGATTAATTTCATATATCACCCTAGTTTGATGATTAATTTCATATATACCCAAAGTACAACTATTGAATGCATAATGTACAATGTTTTTAATGCATGTTTGGATATATATTAAATTTTCAACTAAAATGAGAGGAGATATGCAATTGCCCCTAACAATAATTACATTTTCTTCTTGTCAGATTGGATCTTTAATGAAGGCTTCGATGTAGCAAGTCCATGAAATTAGATACTTAAACGGCTTTGCTTCTTGCAGGGGCGACTCAAGCCTTGTGGAGCCCTAAAGCAAAATTCAAGTATGAGGCCTTTTCGAATTTTCATTTTTTCTTCACATGCCTTAGCTATGTGATTCATTAGATTAATAGAACATCTAATTCTCAAACCAAGAACACAATAAGAATTAAGATTTTATTGCATATAGAGAGAAAATAAGAAAAAGAAAAAATTAAACTTTGTTTTATGATATATAAGTAGGGTTAAAGAACTAAACCAACACAAACGAGGCTTGTTCGTGTTTGTTAGGTTTGTATTAACTGAACAAGCCAACTAATATGAACACATAAAACAACGAACATAGTGTTCAAGATTGTTCTTTAGTTTTGAAAAATTGGTATACTATATTCCGTCAAAAACACTGATTCATAAGTGATATCTTGACATGTCAAATTTGTTCGCACTATTCGGCTAAAAGTCAATAGACTTTATAGCATTAAGACTCAAATCATCTTTTGTAATAATAAAAAGATAGACATGGTCATGTTTCTTAATCTCAAATAAGAACTTAGTGGTATGTAATAGTTTTGGTAGTTTTAGTGAAAGGGGCCTTTATATATCGAGACCTAAAGATTGATGCCCGACGCGACATATGTGACATACTACATATATTCTTAAAGGGTAATCAAAAAATTTGATATGTCCTTAAAATCTTCGGGGGCCCTAAAGCGATGGCTTAAGTACTTTACACTTGAGCCACAACTGGCTTCTTGTCAATTGGATATTTATAGCATTCATTATAGCATTGATGACGATTTCTTTACTGCCATCCGTAGCGCAAATAAAAAAGAAGTTTCAATCTGGGCCCTCTTGATGCTGAAGTTATATTAGTAAAAACGTTCAATGAGGCACAACATTTGAAATAATCGCGAAGTCTTTTAGTTATCAGGACTTGTGCCCGTAAAAAAAAATTGGTATGCACTAGAGTGACGACGGTGGATGGTGGAAGATGGCTTACACACGAAAGAAGCGGTGAAGGCGCATCTGGTTCCAAAAAATGTCATGCTTTATCAGTATGAGTCTTGCAAATAGGATTTAGGTGACGTGAGTTCTTGAAGAGGAAGATGATGGTTTATGTTTTTTTTATCTGGGTCTGTGAGTTTTGTGAGGGGATGATTTGTGGATTTAATAAATGAATTTTATTGCAGAGAAATCATGTTTGTGTTCGGGAAGACAAGGGTAACATAGTCATTTTAGAGTCATATTGGTGATATCGGAACAATATTTAAATGTACGTTGGTCTAGACAGGACGAAAAATAATTCGTTGGTCAAGTCGAGACAAATTGAAAAGTTTGTTGGTATTTTATGACTTTTACCCTATACAAAATTTGGATCACTATGACAATAGTTAAAAAAATTTAAAAAGGTAGAAAATTACGAAAACTTTAACCAAACAACCTATCAATCCTATCAAATGGATTATAAAAAAAAACTCAGCCATATGTACTATGGAATGTTCACGGGCGCATATCAATAGATGAATGAATGAATGAAACTTTTGTCGTGAGCATTCAAATAAAACATTTTTAACTTGTACATCTCCAATTACTTTTTTCATTTTAATGTTAAGTTTTTGCATCGAAAGATGTGAAAGAATGTGAAACGTGGTCTCCTGCTCATGCTTTTCATTACTGAGACATTATTATTCACACCTCTACCACCGTTATCATTGCCAAAAAAACATGAGATGTAAAATAAAACATAATTGATACAGAGTTATAAAAACCAATCCCGCCCAATCAATCTATTGGACATGTAAGATAGGGTGAGCAAAATCAATAAAAAACCAAAGCACATCGAAAAATTGAGCTGAATCGGTCCATCAGAACCAAACTGACCTTATTCGGTTTGGTTTTTGATTTTATATATTATGGTTTCGGTTCTTGTTTGGCTCAGTTCGGGCAAAAAAACGAGAAAAACACAAATAAATCATCTAAACCGAACCAGCCTTATAACTTGCCAACACCCAACACCATGTGCTCTAAGTAAAAACAAGGACAAGAGAGTTAGTCGGAACGAAAATAACCTCAAGCGTACCGAAGGGCTTGTGTGAGTTGTAGTTGAAGAAAATATATAAATGATTTTTTTTTCTAAGAACTCATTTTAAATTACGAAAGAAACGATGCTTCTCAAAACTATATTTTACAACTTAACAACATTTAAAATATGAATTCTTTAGACAATTATATCAAAATCCGGTTAAGATGATTATAGTCGGCGATAAAAATGAATTTTGGGCTCATTTTTTTTCTT
>BQNB010002793.1:65725-120991 GCA_026074375.1 Tanacetum coccineum
TCGCATTCTCATGCTCTAAATATCATATTCTCCCTTCCCCTCTTGATGATAGGGATTTTCATTGCTGTGATAGTAGGTGGAGGAATGTCTTGTTCTGCCATCTTACAATTGAGTTCTTCTTATTTAGAGTTTCCACACAAGCTCTGATACCACTTGTTAGATCGTTTTACTGAATATATCTTAACCTTTAGCTTACAAAGAGTTTGCTCCTTTAGATAATTCTAAAGTAACAATAATAAAACACTGAGTAAACACTATTGATTATGCGGAATCTAATCAATAATGCTAAGAAGAACAATATTGAATATCATAAAAGAACTTTTATATTAAACTTTGAATCTGCCTAGGTTACGGCATGCTCCTACTTGTTGCAATCTAGAAAGCTTGACTCTATGTTTGTACTTCTTCATCAATTCATAACTTCATCTCTTTGACATGATAAAGAATTCATTGATATCAGAGTCTGCGGAAGCTTTAGTTTATTCTTTCTTGATGTTCTAATGACATTGAGTCTTGAATATGAGCATGTGGCCATAAACTTGACTTTTCTTGAACCAGCAGCTGGAACCAGGTACCTCCAATCCATCTCTATACTTTTTTGCAATAAAACAGTTAGCAATAAAGTTAGGGAACGATTATGGCTTTGTCATTCGCCCATGTGGTTGGATTAACCTTCGAATCTGTAAGGATCGACCAGTGATTAGGTGGATTCAATTTAAGAAGAATCTCCTTGACTGGATTTCCAGCTTGCAGTATTGAATCTTTCTAACACATATATGTTAAATTCATCGTACTCAGCTGGTTCTCAATACTGAAGCGTCTCAAAGCAGACAACATGATATGAGTGAATCAGTAAGACAAAGTCTCACCGATTGAAGAGAAAACTGATTTGAAGATCAATCGACGTGTCACTTGTAAAAGTGTTTTTTTAACACATCAATAGTTTTAAATGTTTATCAAAATTCATCAACTGTCAATTCATAATCTGGACCGAATCACTATGTAGTGTCACAATTTTGATCCATTAAGGATCTCCCAAGTCACCTACCAAGAGCTTTTTGACGTTGGCTCTAGCAGGATTTCCATCTTCACTGTGAATACTAAACTATCACTCGGATGTTCTAGCAATACCACAAGGATAATGCGTATGACTCTTAAGATATTCCTTATTTTCACAGTGTGTGAAAGAAAAATATATTGGAATAGTGTCTTAATGAGATTTTTGGATGATCTCTTGGCTCTTGACTCAATAGTGCATTTTGGTTTTAGTGATCGGAGGTTGGAGCAGACTGCCACCTTTTCAATATCAACTAACTTAGAGTGAGAAAGTCGATAGAAATGCGTGAATCTCCCTGAGAAATGAAACAAGAGTCTGTTGAGAGACCTTGAGTGGCTAAGGGGGGTTGTGCATTGTGTTACTGTGTCCATGATGACTATCTTCAATACCAGACAACATCTTAGTGTTTCTGATAGTTTATGCATTAACCCAGTTTCTGCCTAGGTGTATGGAGGGCTTCTTTCTTTTCACTCTTTATCCTTACAATTCTTTTTCATTCTTCAACCCCTTTAGTGCTTATCGAGACTTCATGACTAGTACCTTGTTGGGTTTGTTCCAGTACTAGCTCCATCTCAGTCTGCACTTTTCCCTTATTCTCACTTTTACTCCTTTTTTTATAATCATACCTAAGGACTTCTACACTAACTAGTGGATTGTCCCTAGGTAGATCCCTCCGGTTCTAGCTGGATCATGGGAACAATACCTAACCTTACCAACCTTATAACTCCGATGAAATTAAATACATGGTCGGTCTTTGTGGTACTGTTCTCCTTTCCATAAAACCATTTGAAAAACTTAATCAAGGTACTTGTGATATGAATATTAAAGCTTTTTATACCTTGATTGTTTTGGCTTTTCAGAAACTCTTCCCCTCAACATGTGCATCGATATAAGAAAATGTTTAGCACTTAGAGGCTCAAGTACACACATGAGTCCATAAATCACATTTTTATACATTTTCATATTTTAATCACTTTTTCTCCCCTTATCAAAAATTTCAAACCTTTTGATATTTTAGATATCAAATTATTCAAATATGTTAGAAAGCTGGGAGAAATAATGTGCCAATTATTCACAAGCCAATAAAGGAACATATTAATGCTCCCCCTCAAACTATGAGGGTATGTGTTAGTGTCACGTATAAAAAAATTTCAGAGATTTTGAGTTTAGCGAGAAACTCATGAAAATTTTATATGATGACACATAACATCGAAAGATATACTACTTAATAATGTACAAGATATTTTATACAATATAAGATGATATTGACTTGAGTACCAGAATGATGAGATCATTATGTTCTAGAGATGAGTCTGTAGTCAATATCTCTTATCCTTCCACTCACAAAGCTTTCGAGATTCCTGAATATGCGCCGTATCTTGAGCCTTCTCTCAAAAAGCTGTATAAACTTCTCACTCCTCCTTTTATCATCCTCAGTCCAAATCCTATGCTCCATCCCAGGGTTGAACTTGAATATCTTGTAGTCTTTTACCATATGATCCATCTTTTCTAGAATTCTTGTCAACGTACCATCAATGAACTTGTGCACCTTATTCTCCCGCATCATCTTCTTCTGATCATTTCTGTCTCTGTAGATTACGGCCCTTGGCTTGTGGACAATAGTGTAATATTCTTTAAAGATAAAGTCAAATGCATCCTATCCCGGTTGTGTAAGGTTGAGCTTCATTTGATAGCTCTCAATATCGAGTTGCAAGTCTTCCACTCGTTGTCTAATGACTATGTTCCTAATCCACAAGTTAACTGCGTTAAATAGATGAACTTTGTCGGATCCAGACAAATGGTTGAGCTTGCCTTGAGGATGAAGCAGGTACAAGTCTTCAAAATCATTCGGATGCAGATTTTTAAAGTCAGATTCTGAGATCTTGTATTCATTGTAATCAGCCCTACGCAAGACAATCTACCTCAAGTATGTATAACTGTAACTAGAGTAGGTCTTCAGACTGACCACACTAAGAATCCTCATGTGGGATCTGACTGCATCGCGATTAGACGGGGCATTGTATCTTGTGAGTTGGTCTTCAGACTGACCACTCTAAGAAACCACCAGTGTGTAATACCATAGGTTGCACTGATATCATAGTCATGTTCACTCTTAATCCATAGTGAAGGTACTAATTCTTTAAGCCCGGAGTCTAGATAGTAAGCCGCTTTCAGCTTGGATATAGATAGAGCATTCCTTATTTCTTTGTCACCTGATATAAGATATTCTAGGTCTTTATTGAAGAAGTAGTGAGTTTGAATTGTTACCTGACCTTGTGGACCTCCTAGAGGTAATGGTTTGCTAACGTCAGGCACGACCCCATTACCCTCAGGATTGACCAAATCAATCTGATCCGTTAATAGCAAGTGACACTCTTCCATTTGAAATTGAAGGAAGATGTTGTTCTTGTGAAATGGTCTGACTAACTTGGAAGCTGGACCTTCCAAATCAGCTTTGACGAGCTTCGACTTCCCAATCTGCTTGCAATACCATTTGATGAAGGAACCCATATCTCCAGTTTTCCGAAGTAACTTTGTTTTCCTCTGGATCTTTATAGGTTTTGACGAGTGCATTGGCCCAGTTGTTCTCAGTCTCAGGCAAGTCATTTGGAGGAATAAGCCCATTCGGTTAGTGTATCTGACGTTTTTCGTTCTTAAGGAACATGCGTCAACGAAAGTCTGTCCTGGTCTTGATTCTTTGGGAAGATGGCGAGCACAGGTGCCTTCTAAGTCTAAGATAATGCACATCATCTTGGTATTGGAACATCATCAACAGTTGTTCAATTGTAGGGGCAGCTTTTGCTTGGAGGAGTCGGAGAGTTTAGGTGTTTCCGGTCTTTCTTCTTCAGGAACAGGCTTCAACCAATCTGGTCTAGTCTTGATCTTTAAAAGGTGGGCAACATCGGTATCTTCTGAATCAGAGAGATGCACATCATCTGGTATTAGATCTTCATTATAGGCTGTACAGATGGGGAAGCTTACTTTTGCTTGGAGGAGCTAGAGGATTTCTAAACTAGAGCTTCTCTTATGTCAGATGTTTCCCAAGCTGAGGACTGCTGAACTTAAGGCTGTTGTGAAGCAGACGCATCAGAATCATGCCTTGTCTTCTTGCTACGATCAGAGTCCTTTGGAGGTGGTGGAGGAGGATCTTGGTCGTCATGGCATCTCTTACGAGACTTGACCAATGTGTTAGTGAACTCTACCGTGTTGTCCCATTCTATGGATGCCTCTAGAGCTTGGTAAAGAGATGAATGATCCATATGTGATATGTACGAGCCACTCTCAAACATCTGATCACGAAGAATTTCTTTCATCTGAACTTCAGACAAATCTCTAAAGCGATCAAGTAGAGGAGCTTGGAGAGCATTTTGAACAGCTTCTATGACGACCTCATTGACCTGTTTGTTAATCTTCGAATACAGGTTGTGATTCTCCAATGTGAAAATCCTAGATTGAGCCTTAGTCTTGTCTTGGAGCTTGTTCTTCTTCTAAAAGTTAGCACATATTTCTTCTAGTGCAAAGACATGACTGGCTAACTCAGAATATGTAAAGCTTTGTGTTAGTGGAGGAGGTGGTAGTAGAAGGGTTGTTGATGTCATTACGGTTGTAGCTATAATGATCGGCTCTTGAGCAGGAGAAGATATTGGTTTCGATGATGAAAGATCAATGACGAGAGTAGACAGTGGAGGAGCAAAAGATGAAGCTTGATAGATTGGAACAGTTACCATGGATTCAACTTTAGTTTCTACATAAGTTTTTCTTGGTTCATCTTTAATTGATTTGTCATTAATGAATTAATCACCAAAGGTAAATGTATCATCAAGATTCTTCATTGATGATAGAGTCCTGGATGAGCTTGGTGGATTGTCTATGAAGACTTGTTCCTTAGTTGAATGCTTCAGGCTTTCATGAACTTTAGGGTAAACTATTACAATGAAGTCTTCGTTCATGGGCTCAGGGTTTGGTCCAGTAAGAGCCACGTGACTTTGTCTAGGGTTTGATCCAACCTGGTCTTCTTCAATGAGTACATGCTTTGGTGGAGGTCGAGACTCGGGTGTCTTACGAGGGTCTAATCCAGCTTGTCCTTCATCAAGTTCAACTGTTCTTTCCTCTAGAGCCACTGTCTTTGAAACATCCTCACCTTGTTCTTCAGCAACATCTAGTATTTCAATATCAGCCTCATTGTTAGATTTTTCTGTATTAGCACCAGTTTCAACATCTGCGGGAGATGGTGTATCACGAACCACATTTGCGGATGTATCATCCTCAATTTATGCAGAGTGTCCAGTAGTTGCATCCTGAGTCTCTGGAATCCACTTCTGGAATATGTATTGATCCGTGGTACTTTTCTTCTTCGGCTTTTGCAGATCTAGAAGTGATAGTGCCACTTGCTCATCAGTAGCAATGCCTTTCCCCTTTCCTTCAACTACTAGGAGGATTCGGGTGACACCTGATGCAGGTTCACAAATAGCTACTCCTTCGAGGGTGGTTGAAAGGATTCCAAGCTCATCTGAATGCCTCTTTGAAGATTGTATTCATTATCATCCACTAGAGGTTCTAGAGCAGGTTGAGGTTCTTCATCTACTTTGTCAACAAGACGGTCATACCTCTTTCCCTTTCAAACTTTCCTCCCTTTACCCTTGCTGGCTTTCTTTAAGGGAGTAGGCTTGGTGGTTTTCTCTTTCACGGGCTTTGTCTGTTTGGCTGGTGCAGGCTTTTTAGGCTTGTCAGCTTTAGAAGCTGTCTTCTTCTTTCCTCCCTCTTTAGCCGTGGGTTTACGAGCAGCCATTTCTAAATATTGCTAGTAGTATGGTGACTTTTGAATGGCTTCCGTAATCAACTCTTATGTAATAAGCTTTCTAAAAACTTCATCTGTTTTGCCTTTGGGAACGAACATGAGATTACCAAGAAGAAAGTCGTCTCCTGTAACGTGAACAGGAGACATAGGTCTTATGTGAATGCTATGTTTGCTCCCCAGATAATATATTATAAGCTTTATAAACCGGCGGTAAGGAATGATGCGAGGCGGTGGCTTCTTGGTAGGAATATTAAGATTGACCCGATGAGTAAAGAAAATCTTAATCGCTTGAATAAACTCTTCCCACATAAGTTCAGCATAGTCAACATTGGATCTTGTGACAATACCCCACAACATTTGAAGAACTGGGTGTATGGGTTAGTTACTGCCAGAAGTCTTGCCGGTTAAGCACTGGTTGATCAAAGACAAAATAGCTCTCCATGGCTCATATAGGTTGTTCACATACATCTTGGAAATAAAGTGAATTTATTAAGGGTAGCCTAGTTCATTTACAAAGTCCATAACCTGTTCACCAGCTGGAGGTGACGCAAATAGATGAGCTGAGTCTATAGGGGTAATCTCTAAAGCCTTACGGAGAAGATCAACATTAAGAATAAACTGTTGTTCATCCAGTTGGAAGCTGTATTCCCCAGTCTTTGCATCATGTGAAAGGGTATTCTTGAACTGCGGTATGTAGATAGTTGGAACATTTGCTGATGCAGTGAATGCTCTGAAGAAATTCATGTTCTGGAGAATGTCAACTGAAATGCGGAAGATAGGATTCTTTTGTAGTTTTTGTAGATCCAATAGAAGATTGCTCTTTCTAACAGGTAACTATGATTTTAAAGGAAGGATCTGTTCGTCAGATCTTGTAGGATCAGGAGCAGGAATATTCTCTTCAGCCATCTTATCTGCTAAAGAATATCAACATAGATAGACAAAATAGTAGATAATTGATGTTAGTCGACTATATTAGCCTTGTGTTTGACTTGCCATACCATGTTTGATTAAGTTATTATTAAATCTCGTTTGATGAAATACTACACATTGAGTCACGGGTCAATCAAACAAGTCAACCTTGGTCAAAGGTCCAAGAATTATCCGGCAAGCTCAATTACAAGTTAACTGAGCCCGGATGGGAGTTAACTAGATAATTGGGCCTTTGGATAGGGCCTGAAAAGGTTATTGGGCTAAATAGGCTTATTGGGCCAAGACATGGAAGTTTGGCCCAAACCGCTGCCCGGTAGTTTATCAAACCGCCATATGGTGGTTTAGGTAAACCGTCGTATAGCATGTTACCAAACCGCCACATAGTGGTTTGGGTAAACCGCCGTGTAGCAAAACACCAAACTGCTATGAATAAAATATTATTAGATATAAGAAAATAATATTTTAATATTTTTAATCAAAGCGCCTCGACCAAACCGCTATGAATACTTTATTCATTTTAATCAAACCGCTTAGACCAAACCGCTATGAGTATTTTATTCATTTTAATCAAACCGCTTAGACCAAACCGCTATGAGTATTTCATTCATTTTAATCAAACCGCTTAGACCAAACCGCTATGAGTATTTTATACATTTTAATCAAACCGCTGCCACTTTAGAAAAATTTGAAATAGAGGTTTGATTATTTTAATAATAAAATTATATTTTGACCAAACCGCTGCCATGCTAAAAAGCATACGGCGATTTCCTTGTATTATTAAAATATTCATATATAATCAAACCGCTACCTAGAGATACACGCAAACCGCTACCTAGAGTGACCATGGTAAACCGCTAGCATTAATATCAAAAGGCAAACCGCTGCCAAGAATCTTAACCATAAACACAAACCCTAACTTAAAATCAATATTCTATCAATTTTGGCTAATCAAGCACAATCCAAGGCATCCTAGACTCATTTTAATCTACTAGCACACATTTTAACCAACCTAATCTTCCTCATTACATCCCGATTGAGCCTTATGCTACCATTTAAGCCATGAAAACCTTTAAGAGACATATAAGGAGCCTGCAAACTTGTTTTGCTACACTAAAATGACTTCATACCAACACACATAAGCATACAAACTGAATTCAACAACAGTCAAACCGCTATTGACTTTCAAAAGCCAGTTAACATACGAAAAATATCAAATCGAGCATACAAGTGATTAGGGAATGAAAACAAACATTAAATCATCATTATCTAAACCTAATGAACTAATCCTAGCAAACAAAACATAACACAAAACACTCTGTAGAGATTCAATCAAAAATGAATGCAAAATCTATCATAGAACACACATGTGTTTGATCTATACATCAACAAACATAGTATAGTGATCAAAAACCCTAAACGCATCTAAACCCAGTTACCAAACCCATTTCCAAATAACATTTTTAAATTCGACAAAAACTAGGTAGTTTCTAGTGATTTACGAATAGTTAGAGTGTTTCTATATGATTCCTTGATACCTAAGCATCATCTAGTGACAAAAAATAAGTTTTTGAGGTTACCTTAGCAAGAAACGATCACTGGATCAAGAATCGAAAAAGTGGTAATCGTGGTGGCGATTTGCGAGAGTGTGTGTGTTTCTAGGTTTGACCAAATTTGTAGTGTTTGACCGATTATGGCAAACCGCTGCCTTTTATACTCCTAAGTTTCAGGTTTGGCAGATTTGGTCCTTGGGCTTTCTAACTTCTTTTATTTCTTGGTTTAAGTATTTCTAAGGTTAACTGAATTTGGGAAATGGCAGATTTAGTCTTTATTGTTTATAAAAGCTAGGAAACACATAGCAAATTGCATTTAAACCAATAAACTTTCTAACAATTGACAACTTTAGCCCTTTGAGTTAAAATTAATTAACTCCCCTTCAAATTATAACCCCTTTCAAATATAAAACCTTTTCTGTTAGTTGTGAGATGTTTTTAAAACCCTTTTGATGAAATAAATTTGAAATCACTCTCCCCCTCAAATAATGACCCGTTTTCTATTTAAAGAGTTGTAGTCTTTGTTTGAGTTGAAAAATTTATTGTAAAAACCCGAACTGATTAATTTTCAACAACACTTTTTCCACCGTGTTCAACACAAATAATTTTGAAAAGTCAATTAAGAAGAAAATTATCTGGTTAAAAAGGAAGACTTCTCTTCTTGAAGAAGAAATAACGCACTCAAACGTACATTATTCCTATGATGCATGGATATAAAGTAATCCATGCCTGGGAAAAATTAATTACCCGTTGTTAGGAACAGCTGTCTTTTTGGCGACATGCTTTCCTCAGATTTAAAAACGGGCTGCAATCGGAAATAACTGCAGGCCATGAAGACATGTTTTAAAAGTTGGAACTTCTGCTGGAACTTTATTTAAAGACCCGTGTCATTATTAAACGACATTTCTAGGTTCATAAATATTATCGATTGTTAGAAGATATGTCTTGAAAAATATTTTTGGTATTTTCTATTTTTTTATTTTTATGGTTTTTGTAGGTTTTATATTTTTGTATTTTTCTTTTTGGTTTTAAAATATGTACATAGGATACAGGAAGACAATTCGTTACTCATCCTCTCCTTCTTGAAGACGTTTGAGAGTTTCCTGAGACATACTCTTCATCTCAAGTCGCAGAAGAAGAAATTCGAACCGCTCTCTTGGTAATGCCTTTATGAATATGTCTTCAAGTTGATAGTCCGTCTTCACGAAGTAGAGTTCAACCACTCTATTTTCCACTTGCTCTCTTATAAAATGGAGGCGTATGTCGATGTGCTTTGACCGAGAGTGCTGGACATTGTTGTAACAGAAAGTAATAGCACTTCTGTTATCACAATACAGAGGTATCTTATTGAATGCAAAGTCGTAGTCCGTAAGCTGCAATCTCATCCAAAGGATTTGAGCACAACATCCAGACATGGCAATGTATTAAGCCTCTGTGGTTGAGATAGCAGTGCTTTTCTGCTTTTTTGATGACCAGCTCACTATTTTGTCTCCAAGAAACTAAGCACTTCCCAATGTACTTCTCCGGGTATCTTGACAACTTGCATGGTCAGCGTTTGTATAGACCGATAGTGCCATAGCGGTGTCCTTCGGATAATAGAGACCCATGTTAATGGTTCCCCTGAGGTACCGAAAGACCCGTTTAATTGGTTCAAGGTGCTTTTTGGTAGGCTTAGCCTGATACTTAGCACACATGCACACGGTAAATACAAGGTCTGGTCTACTGGCAGTGAGGTACATTAGTGAGCCGCCATACCTCGATACCGAGTCTGGTCAAATGAAATCCCTAAGGGGTCCTCATACAGTTTTGATCGATCCACCATTGGTGTATCTATAGGTTTACAAGACACCATTCCATATTTTTAAAAAAATTCAAGAGAATATTTTGATTGATTAATAAAGATGCCTCAGAAACTTTGAGAAACTTGTAAACCTAAGAAAAAAGACATTTGTCCCATCATAAACATCTTAAATTTTAAACTCATCTCTTTTGAAAATATGTCACAAGCTTTAGGATCAGTTGAGGCAAAGATAATATCATCTACATAAATTTGAACGAGAAGAATATGTTTGCTTATTTTTCCGAGTAAATAGCGTGGGATCAACTACACCCTTGGAGAACTTGTTTTCCAGAAAAAAAACCTTGATAATGTGTTATACCATCCCCATGGAGCCCTCTTTAAGCCATAAAGATCCTTCTTCAGATGATAGACGTGAGTAGGATGATCTGGATCAACGAAGCCCTCTGGTTGACTAACGTAGACTTCTTCTTTCAGCTCTCCATTTAGAAATGAGGTCCTGACATCCATCTGGTAGATGGTCATGTTCTTGCTGGCGGCATTTGTGATGAAGATTCTGATAGCCTCGATCCTTGTAACCGGTGCAAATGATTCCTTAAAATCAATACCCTTCACTTGAAATCAATACCCTTGATCCTTGTGACAATATCCCTTGGCTACTAACCGGGCCTTGTTTTTCAGGACATCACCATACTCATCAAGCTTAACTTTATAAATCTACTTGAGAGTGATTATCTTTACATAGTCTTATTTTTGTACTAACTCCCATACTTGGAGTCTATCAAGCTCGTAAATTTCTTCTTGCTTAGCTTTAAACCAGCAAGTTTCAATCAGAACAGCCTTGAAATTCTTGGGTTTGACTTTTGAAAGTACAGAATGGTAAAAGCACCACAAGGCATCGGTAGCTAACTGTTTTTGGGTGAATACCGGACGAGAAGGATTACCCATTACATTATCAATCGGGTGATCCTTTGTCCATTTTCTGAGATGTTCATGTGGTTGAATAACTTGGTTGGATTCAGCTAAACCAACATGCCCTGATGATGACTCATCAAAACTAGGTTATGGAGCAAACACGTTTATAAAGGGATCGTTGTCAGCTTGAGCAAAAGGCTTGTCTTCGATAATAGGTCCAGCTGCAACACCTTGATGTAAGATAGGAGGTTGTATTTCTAAGGATGACAGTGAATGACTTGTTGAAGGTGCATCTTGATCAGTTGTTGTAAAAGAATATGTACTGGATGAAATAACTAGAACTTTAATTGCATGAGCAGGAGAGACCGGTCTTTCAACCCTAGGGGGTTCAAAGTATTCATCGATCATCGGTTGGAATAAAATCTCCAGCTCTTTATTGGTTGGGGGTACATAAGGAGCTGGAGGGACTGGATTTGGTATGAACTTATTTGTCTAGGCGTCATTAAAATAGGCTCGGGTCCTGTACCGAGGTGCACAGGAGCTATTTGCTCAGTCAGCTCATCGAATTATACGTGAATTGTTTCCATAATTCATCGGGTTCTTTTGTTGTAGATTCTATAACCTTTCTTATTGGGAGCGTAACCAACGAAAATTCTAATATCTGCTTTCGCTTGCAATTTTCCAAGATCTTCATCATCATTTATAGGATAACAAAGAGCACCAAAAACTTGGAGAAATTTAAGATTAGGATTCTTTTGCACAACTAAGTACTAGAAGACTATAGAAACTAGTAAAACCTAAACTTTAACATTACAAACATCAAAATCTGGGAAAAATAGAAAACGAGCCAAGAACATCAAAAAGTACAAATTTTGATCTAAACCGAGCAACAAAACGTACATACACACTAGTTAATCATCCCATGGGCTCTGATACCAATTGTAGGATATTGGATATCATAACACAATGAAGATGGTTAGGGTTAGCCGAATTCTTAGAGAGAGAAAACTTCTAGTGAGAGAAAATGCTATATTGAAATGAAATGACTAACCACCTCTTCCAAGGGATGGAAGAGGCTTATATAGTACTTACAAAGCAAGCCATAAGGCCTTGGTATGGTCTTACACGTATGGGTTTATACCCGGCCCAATACCGTATGTCATACGATTAACTTTAAACTACGAGCTACGATAAACTGTAACATACACGGCGTGACCGAGTCTTTTTCTTAAACCTAACAGTTAGAAACACTAATAAGAATAAAGATTAAACTTTTTCACTCCCCGACAATGGCGCCAAAAACTTGATGTGATGTCGTGTAGGTTGAATTATTGATTACCAAGTTTTAAATTTATATTTAGTCGACTTTACCTAAAACAACACTTTAACGGGCAGTGTACTCGGTCAAGATGGAGTTTCGTGGTAAGTAGGGTGTCGAACACTAAGAGCGAGGTTGTTAACCTTATATTCTATCAGTATTTTAGTTAATCTAATTAGACTGGTTAAGTCTAATTACTTATTAAACCTATGCTAAACCTATTTCTAACGATAAAGGGGGAGGGGGAGGTTTCAGTCTGAGAGACTAGCACATATTTTATGGTGACAATAATCAATTCAAAAGACAATAAGCATGCAAGAAGATAATCAGAAGATAAAAGAGTGGTACAAGCCAAATGATAGAAAAATGTATTAGTCATATTAAATCCGATTAAATGTTGGGTTGTTTGTTTAGTACAATGACTGCTTATCTTGAGGCGGCATATCATTTTAAGACTTATGCGGGACATCATCCTAAGACCTAGACATGTTGAATTCTGTCACAATTAACGCATCTGCATAAAGCATCCTTTTAGTTTAATTATAATATATCTTAGGGATTAAAGCAATGGTGATCTTGTTAAACCCTAGCCCATCAGGACTTTACCCACTTACTGCTTGACGGTATTTTATATACTGGTAGTTCATTGTTCAAGTCTTTACCAATGATTAAGAACATACTTGTTGATCCAAGGGTCACCTGCCAGGCCAATTAACTGGGTTGTTTGTTTAGTACAATGACTGGCTTATCTTGAGGCGGGCATATCATTTTAGACTTATGACGGGATCATCATCCTAAGACCTGGACATGTTGAATTCTGTCACAATTAACGCATTGCATAATGCATCATTTTACGTTTAATTATAATATATTTTAGGGATTATAAGCAATGGTGTTCATGTTAAACCCTAAGCCCATAGGACTTGTTACCCACTTACTGCTTGACGGTACTTTTTATACTTAATTGTAGTTCACTGTTCAAGGCATTTACATATGTTTATAAGAAATACTTGTTGCATCATGGGTACCTGCAATGCAATTAAGCTCACTAATCTAAGGCAAAGATAGAACATTATTGTCGATAATATTGGTCCTAATATATATAAACACGATATAGAGAGCTATACTTATCTAGATTACTGGTCAGTATCACTAGACCCGTTGAATGATAGGTAGCATATTTTCAAAGGGAGGGCACATAGACGTGAAGTATTAGGTGTAAACATAATTAAACAAATCAACGTTAATTAAGCAATCGAGATTAAAACAAACCAAACATTAGATCTTCATTAAGACGCTAATACCCAGGGGTATTAGCCCATAACCATTGTAATTATACAAGTGTGATCAATTAACCAAGGTAAACTAAACATTTTACCGAACGATACAAAAAATTAAATGATTACAAGAGTATAGGAATTACACGGTGTCTTCTATGGAATCGTGATCAATGCTTGACCTTGGCTGCTCTTCTTCACTTCAAAAAATCAACTTTTATGTTTATGGTATAATGAATATGATTTTGCAAACTTAAAACTCATTTTTTTGTCTTCTATTTATAGTGTCTGAATATGATTGGATACATCATATTGGTTGAGGTCAATATAGCGTATAGGGGTGAATTCCTTGGAGTGCGCGCTACATTCACAATCAATCAGTTATATCTTTCCTCAATTACATTTAATACAGGATCTTTGATTGTTTGACCAGCTGGATACGACGTATGTAGGCAACAGGATACGACGTATTAGGAATTAAACGTACGCGTTTTCTTGTGAAGTCCAGGCACTGATACACCGTATCTTCTTTGTTGGATATGACGTATGTAGTTAGAAATAAGTAATCTTCAAATATCATCATTTAAGCTCAAAAATGTGCGTCTTTTAGCATATCTTCACAAAACACTCCATAATTACTGCAATTAACACTTTTAAGCAATCAAATAACAATTCTTGCAATAATTATATAAAAGTGGGTAATTTACTTGGGATAAATGATGGTATAAATGTAACGTTATTTGATGTCATCAAGTCTTGAAAGGTTTTTTATGGTGCAAGGGTGAAATTAAAGGAGGAAAGACAAAGGTTCATTGGAAAACTGTTTGTAGTCCAAAAATCCAAGGTGGTTTAGGGTTGAGACTGTTTGGGAAATGGAATGAAGTGTTATTAATAAATAACCTTTAAAATATTGTTGAGGGGAAAAATACTGTTTGGGTTAAATGGGTTAATGTGGTAATGCTCAAAGGAAGAAGTATATGGGAAATTCAAAAAGAATATACTGACAGTTGGATGTGGAAAACTCCTTTTGACTTAAAAAGTAAGGTCAGGAAGAGTATCTTCAATGTCTTGGGTGATGGTAAAGGCACTAATATTTGGTATGACCAATAGAGCACAATAGGGATTCTAAGTGAGATTGTGAGCAGCAAAGACATCTATGATGCAAGATTAGCAAGTAATATGAGTGTTTGGGATATGATTTCTGATAACAAATGGAGATGGCCTAATGTATGGATTATGAAATACCTTATTCTTGCAAATTTTAGTGTCCCAATTCTAAACTTACAGGAAAAGGATATAACCAAATGGAAAGATACAAATGGGAATTTAATAAATTTCTCTTCAAAGGCTGCTTGGTAGGTAATGAACATACTAGCTAACATGGTGAACTAGAATAAGTTTGTTTGGTTTTCTTAGTATAATCCAAGAATGGCTTTCATTCTTTAGATGGCTATCAGAAGGAGACTACAAACATAAGATAGAGTAATGGCATGGAACAATGATCATGATATGAAATGCCCTCTATGCAAACAAGTCAATGATTCCCATAATCAGTTATTTTTATTAATATGAATATTCAAAAGAGGTATGGGTACACCTTAAAGGGAAGATGAATAACAATTAGATTTCAAACAGTTAGGATAACTTTGTGGAACAGTATGCTCATAGTGCCTATTCTATTAGAAGTATACTGATGAGGATTGTTCTGGCTTCTACTGTATACCACATATGGAAGGAAATGAATGCTAGGTTATTCACTGGTGAATTGGTGGATGTTAAGACTATGATAAAGAAAATTACTAATAACATCAAGTTGTAGTTGATGGGATTGAAGGCTAAAAGGTCTTATAATGCTCAGAAGGTGGCTATGGAATGGAATATGAGTATGAATTACAAATGAAGTTTGATACATTGTCAATGACAATCAAGATTGATTTCAGTATCTTCTCTTTTTTATAAGGTTTGATATTATTGGATTAATTGCAGACCATTACCATGGTTGGTCCTTATACATTGAAGTTTTCCTGGGTAGTGATTTTCATCTGGTCATATCACTCTTATTAGTTTGGCCTAGGGAGGAACTGATAGACTATTATGGATTAGAATGAAGCACTAATCAGTTAAATATACCATAAGGAAGGTCCACCATTGTGTAGGGTATTTAGTCTGGGTGGGCAGTGCATGTTGGGTGGAATAGAGAGTTGTGAAAGATAAAACTTCTTGGTCTACCCAATGCATTGCTGATTGTGGCAGTTTAATACACGTAAAATATAATATAAAATAATATAATCCCGAGAGTAATTAAGAAAGTTACCAAGTTACCCTTGATAAAATTCACTCTCAAAAATATATATAATATAATATAGAATACGTATAATAAACCGGGCAAGTATGATCACCCGGGTCGTTTCCCCAATGACTCGTGCAATGGAAACCTCGTTTAAGTTTGGATCCTGATTTGAATTAGAGAAGAGATATTTTTTTGATTTAATTAAACTACTAAAATTAAAGGCACAATTAAACAACTAATTAACAAATTAAACTAATTACGAAAGTAAATAAAATGCGACATTTAAGAAAACAAATGCAATTTAAAACTTAAAAATGTAAACTAGATTCCTAAACCTAAATTAATGCTAAAGAAAATTTTAGGAAAAAGAAAAATATTTTTTTAAAGGTTTTTTGGATTTTTTATGAATTAAAAACTATTTAATCTAAATTAAATTCTAAAAGGAAAAATTAAATTGATAAAAATTAAGAAAAATACTTTTAATTCTGAATTAAATCTAAATTACTTAAAAATGAGAGAAAAACATTTTTAAACTACTTTTTCTACTTTAAAGATTAAATTTTAAAATTAAAGATTAAAAATTAAAAACTAAAGGTTTGAAAAATTAAATGTTTAAAAATAAAGATAAAAATTACTTTTTTTATAAAAATGACTTAAGTGATTTAAAACTAAAAATAATATTTTTTTGTTTTTATTAAACCCTTTTTTTTTATTTTTTTTTTTTTTTTTGATTTTTGAAATTAATAAAAATTAAATTCGAAAATGATTTTTTAAAAATATTAAACTTAAGCTAAAAATTATGTAAAAATACTTTTTGAAATCAGAAAAAGTGCAGAAAATTAATTATATAAAAAGCCCCAAATTTTATCCACTAAATTAAAACTAATTTAACTAATTAAGTTTAAAACCTAACTAATTAATTAATAAAAACTTTTATATAAAATCTTAACACAACAAATCCCAAACACATGGGTTAAAAAGGAAATAACCGAAAGTGGGGGGTAGGCGGGGTAACATTTTAGTTTTAATAAAAAACACAAAGTTTGGAGAAATGACAGGTTTAGTCCCTGTGGTTAGGACTAATGAAACTAACTATAACAATAACGAAAGGATCAACGATGCAATGATCTAAGGACTAACGATGAAACTAACGAGGACTAACGATGAAACTTTAATGATTAACAGATTCTTTAAAAACTACAGAATTAGTCCCTGAACCTTTGATATTACATCAACCAGCATCCATTTTCATTGAAAACAGCTTATTATTCAAGCTTTTTAGAGAAAACTTTTACAAACCTAATATTCAAGCTTATTACAATAAGCTGATATAAGCTTATGAAGCTTAAAAGCTTATACAACCTAAAAATCTTTCTAAATTCCCATCAAACAAACCATTATCAAAAACAATCAATAGATTAAAAGCTATAATACTAAACTGCTTATTAACAAATCCTCAACTTATTCAAATAAGCAAATCCAAACACGCATACAAACTTTAACTTAACCAAATAATATCTAATATAGCATTATTAATAAGAAAAAAAACAGAATTAACTAAAAAGGGTAATGTTTACCTTCACTCTTTCCAGCTAAAACAGGAAAGTGCAGCTTATCACTGGCTTATGGCTTAATTCACATAAGCCAACTCACAATAATCAAAACCCTAATCTAATCTAACGGTTGACCATCAACCACTAACTCCTCGAAACAATAGCAGCGATCCAACTCCATTTTGTTCCAAGTCTTGTTCAAGACAACAAACAATAACAAACACAAATACACTACTAAATTTGCAGAAATAAGAAAAAGTAATTCGGATTTTATGGAAATGGAATTTTATTAATCAACCAAATTATCTATTACAACTCGAGAAAAAACATTAATACATTAAAAGAAAATTACAATAAGAAAATTAACCTAAGATTTAACATGAAAATTAACTAAATGAGCCGGGGTATTTATACCCGAACTTCATCTTCTCGATCCTTCTTCTTTCTTTCATCTCAGCCCTCCATCTCATTTCTCTTTTTGTAAGCCGTTAGATTAAATGAGTATTAACCCGGATTGATGATGTGGCTTGGGTGTGCTAGTTGTGTGAGTGTATACTCACTCGCACGTCACATCAACCAATGATTGATCTTCATTTAGCCACGGTGGAATGGTTTAGATATGGGTTGATAGTGATGGGTTGGTTAAGGTGTGTGAGAGGGACATTAACCCCATGGTTAATTAGAGTGTAGGAGAGGGGTTAACTAATTAGGGTTCTTGGGGTGTTTGTGTGTTCTTGAGTAGTTCGGTGTGTGTGAGTAAGAGGTAAATCCATTTTGGGGGTAACTAGGGTGTACAGTAAGTGTTATTGTGTTAATAGGGTCACCGGGTTTGGTCGGGTTAGGGTTGGGTTAGGATTCGGGTAATTGGGTTAGGGCTTGCATTGTGATTGGATGAGAAGTGAACCCGTGGGTAGTTTGACCCGGTATTGACCCGCGCTTTTTTTTGTAAGAATAAGATAATTGCATCTTTGGCCCTTGTGTTTGGCTTAGCACTATTTCAAGATGTAAACAACTTCCATAAATTGCAAAGTCAGCCCTTGAACTTTATAAAACAATGGAGTTTGGCTTTGGTTGACTGTGGTTAAGCTGCAGTTGACTGTAGAAGGCTGAGGCATGATCTCTTTGGCTTCGGTTTTGATTTCTTTAGCTTCTTGATCACTCATCCGTTCTCGTGTCCGTTTTTGACTGATTTCTTGCAATATTTGACATATCCATACCTGCACACATAAAACTCAGATACAAGCACATTTTTGCCATTTTTGATCCGTTTTGGGTTTATTTGGGTTATTTTAAGCATAAATAGATATGTGTATTCTACACTTATCAAAATTCCCCAAACTAAACGATTGTGTGTCCTCACGCAATATCACATGCCTTATAACCAAATACCTCGAAAATTCCCCAAACTAAACCTTTGAAAAGTAGCAAAGAGTTTTGTTTGAGAGAGATAAGAGATCACAAGTTATAAAACACCCGACTTCCCATTTTCTAAGATTTTTCTCTTTTTATGATTTTTCTTGATTATTAACTACCTAACTACAATTTATTTGTGTTGACATAATGCAATGTTTTCATTACCACATTGGTAACTTTTAGGATCATAGAACAAAAAGCACAATTAAGCGTCTAAAAGATAACTTCATCATCCCCGATTTTTCACTTTTCCCATGCTAAGCTTAAAAACAAGATCATCGTTAATTACAAGTCATGACACTAACACTACTCATAAATATTAATTGTGTACTTACTTTTCCTCCCACAAATCCTACTTTTGTATCTCAGGATTTTACTTAAGTCATATACCCGAAGGCTCTTTAAGACTTTTGTTTCGATACTTATTAATTCAGAAAATAAAGTGTAATGGTTAAGAACGCAATAATTAGCTCCTAGCCCTTCTCAAAAGATCAAATGCAATCGAGAATAAAGTCCACATCGAGGCGACCAAAATTTGGCTTTTTATTAGGCTACTTAAGCAAGGCACCATTCATGTCATATACCCGAAGGCTCTTTAAGACAAGAATGAACCAATCTTATTTGCACCATATACCCTTAGGCTCTTTAAGGCACAAAATAATTTTCAATTTTTTTTTTTTTTGATATTTTAGCAAAAATGTTGGTGGTAAAAAAATGGATTACGTGGATAACTATTCACGACTGCAGCAAAAATCAAAATCGAAGATTCCCCCCAACTAGAATTAAAACATCGTCCTCGATGTTTTCAAAGCTTGTTCCTAAGCGTAAGAAATAAGCCGTAAGAAGATGTCCAAAAGATAAAACGTTAGTCGCTTAGATTTGGATACTGGGATTCCCCAAATGTAGCTGAGGATGTGAAACTCATGTGATACTTGAAAAGTCCCATCACAATCGGGAAAATCCTGGACATACTACACAAAGCACTTAAAGACATGGACCAAAACACGGAAATGGAAAATGTAACCCTCTCACACACACAACACTTATTAGCGATAAAGAAGAAGATAGACTGATAAGCATAGGGTGTCCTCCCACGGAAGCGCTTGTTTAGGGTCCCGACGCTTGACCCGTCCCCGAATTTATTGGTCCCATTGGGAACGTCAGGAATCTGGGACAACCGTCGGTTGGTTATAGTCCCGCTCCAAAAGTAGTGTTTTTACACGATGACCATTCACATTAAAGTTGGGCCCCCGGAGTATGAGATAACTCGACGGTCCAATAAAGGAAATACATGACAATATTAATGGGCCAGACCAACGGATTAATTGGCCCGAAGAAAATCTCAGTCTAAGTTAAAAAGGGAGACACGATCACCAACGTTGAAAACGCGGTTTTTTGATACTTAGCATCGTGTATCCTTCTTGTTTTCTCTTTATAGATCAAAAGTTTTCGTAGGCCTGATCGACGAAAGTTCATTTAGTTCATTCAGTTGAAACTTTCCTGTGATCACCCCAGTTTGAACATCAAAATTTGTATGCTTGAGGCCCAGTAGGCTTGTGCTCTAGCACGATCCTGTAGATACAGCCTTCCGTACACAAACTTATATGAGTACACCCGATGGTGGTTTTGTAAGCTATGCGGAAGGTCCATAAAGCATCATCCTAGTTTGTCCGAACAGGAGGCACGATTTTTTCTCTCCCATGGTTTCTCGTCAAGAATACCTTAACCACGATTATGACACCCAACTTGCCCACAATTTGTTTGTTGGGTGATACGCGGTGGAAGACGCTGAGTGACACTGTACTTAAGCATGTCTTTTTTGTAAATTGTCCATTGCAAAAGTGTGTTTTACCGCGATCACTTATGATAGCTCGGGGTCACCAAATCGATAAATAGATTTTTTACAAAATTTTGCAAACAACTCGGGCATCATTGTGTGGAGCCCCGGGGCGCTTTTGCTTCAACCCAATTTGACCAGTAGTCAACAGCCACGAAGTATGTAGCTTTTCCCTCTTGAAGACGGGAACGGCCCCATAAAATCAATGCCCCAATGTCAAAGATTTCGCAACATGGATGGAGTTTTGTGCACTCAACCCTTCGTAATTTTTCCATGACGTTGACAAATGTCACAACGGTGACAAAGTCATGGGCAATCCTGTAGATGGATGGGCCAATAGAATCCGAATCAAGAAGATTTTTCTTGCAGTTAATTGGCACCATTTATTGTCCCCCAGTAGGTCCATGTGCAAAGCTTTAGAATGTCTAAAGCTTCTTCTTTTCTGCCCAGAAACACAACGTCTTATAACACCTGAACACACAGAACTAAAACAGGAAGGGATCATCCCAGAAATAATGCTTGACATCTTGAAGAAATTATTTTTTTGTTTGGATGTCATTCCCTTGATAACGAATTTCCCCGCATGGTAGTTTTTGCAAAATCGCAAACCAGGTTACTTTGATCTTGAAAAGCAACAGAACCAAGAGTTTCGAGAGGAAATGCTTCATGATTTCTTTGTTATCGAGATTGTCTTGATGCGGGATTCAGTCCTGGGACAGATGATCGAACGCGAGATCTCAGCTCCTTTTTGTCTCGAAATTTCAATATCAAAATTCATGGGAGGGCAATCGGAATCCACACCGCATGAGTCTTGCCTTAGCATCCTCATCGGGCAGAGAGAGATACGTTGATGGCAGAATGGTCCAGTATACACTATGCTTTTGGACTTAACAAATATGAACGGGAAATTTCTCAAATTCATACACTACATCAAGTAATTCCTTTTCTGTAGTAGTGTAATGATTTGAGCTCGATCATAAGTCCTAGCTATCATAAGTGTATAGGGTTTTGAACAATCTGTTTTTTCTTTGCCCGAGGACTTTCCCCAATTGCGAATCGCTAGCATCGCACATCAGTTCAAAGGACAAGTCCCAGTCGGGACAATTAAGATCGGAGGCCTCATTCATTTTCTTTGAGTGTATAAAGGATCGATACAATCTTCAGAGAAGAAAAATGGAGTCTCTTTTTCAAGCAAATGAGTCATAGGACGGGCCAATTTTTGAGAAGTCCTGGAATGAATCGACGTAAAAAACCGCAGCCCAAGGAAACTACGGTACAACAGTCTTGACAGAATTCGGATGAGGGAGTTAAGCTATTGACTTCGACCTTTAGCTCTATCAACCTCAAGTCCAGACTAGAAATTTTGTTCCGAAACAATGCTATCCATTCACCATAAAATGGGCTCTTCTTCCCATTCAAAGAAGACAAATTGGTGTCCTTCACATCGCTTTTAACATCTTTTCTAAAATGGCTAGGCACGTGAGAAAAGAGTCCCCAAAGACAAAAAAGGTCATCATCAAATACTTCCATCGTTTTTTTCAATCAAATCTGGAAGATTGCCATCATACATCTTTGGAAGGTGCCAGGAGCATTGCATAGCCCCAAAAGGCCTGCGACGATAGGCAAATTTCGCTATGGGCATGTGAAAGTGTCTTTTCTTGATCTTTTGGTCAATGATTCTAAAGTAACCCGAAAAGCCATCGAGGAAACAGTAGTATTCGTTCCTGCAATCTTTCGAGCATAATTGTCCATGAAAGGCATGGGAAGTGGTCTTTTTCGGGTGGCTTCAATAAGTTTTCTGTAATCAATACATACTCGCTCCGCCATCCCGTGACCAATCTGAGTAGAATACCAAGTTACTTCACTTCATTTGTGAAGACGGTCATACCTCCTTCTTTAGGTGACACAAGTGTACCGGGCTCAACCCAAGGGATGTCAGAGATGGGTAGAATCAATCCAGCGTCAAGGAGTTTTTCACCTCCTTCTTGAAAACAAACAACGTGATTTTTTGGGTTTACCCTCTCTACTTGCACAGATGGTTCGTAGTCCTCTTCCAATTAGAATTTCGTGAGTACAAAATCAGGGCTAACACATTTAAATCGGAAGTTTTCCACGTGGCTCGCGTTGTGGACTTGAGAAACCTTGTTGAGTAAAGACTGCCTTTTCCTCGTCTTTACAAGTCCTTTAGACAATTATGACAGGCAAGACATAGTTTGTCGCCCTTCCAAAAATGCGTATTCAAGATGGGGTGGCAGTTCCTTGAGTTCAACCTCGGGAGGTTCATCAACGGAAGGTTCAACGGTTTTAGCTTCACAGAGTTTGAGCTCTTTCCTAACTTCAGGCAGATATTGTTCTTGATTTAGGAGGGGGGGTGGTGGTTCACTGTTCAAAATTGCTTCTAGAGCAGGAAGGTCCCCCTCAGGATCTATAAAAGTTGGATTAACTTCAATGAAGTTGGATCATCTTCTAGAGCAAGAAACAATCTGCTTCTCCATTAAAAAGAAAATCAAAGTCCTCCCAAAGGAGTAGAGTTGGAGAAAGCATAGAAACAAAAGGCTCAAAATATGGAGTGGGATTGCACCACTCGCATCGACTGTTTGAAAATCCCAGGCACACCTTGAGAAAACAGCCATCACAAGCATAGTCAATGACGCGAATTTTGGTTGACCGTTCATATGGTTGGTAATCAGCAGTGTATCTTAAATTTGGTCCAGAATGAATGTGATGCTTCCATTGCCAACCACGAAGGGTAATCTCACCTTCATAACATCAATCAAAAGCATGAATCGTTTTCAAAAACATCGCCTGAGAAATTAAAGGTACTCGGGGTACTGGATTCAAACAAAACTACGGAAGTCTAGCTGGAAATTGAAATTTCCCACATTTTAACAAAAACATCTTCAGCGATACCGATCGGTTATGATTCGAACGGGTCAGCCAGTATCTAAAGTCAATGCAAGTCGTTCCAATTCAGGAAGAGATAGATTGTTCATACAGAAAAGGCATGAGATTACTGCTCGCACCAAGATCCCAATGCGTTGCATGAAGTAATCCCCGTCAATTCACATGGAATACAGAAATCGCCAGGGTCTCCAAGTTTCTTGGTAACTTGATTTGAGGAAGAACCGCTGAACAGTTCTCATTCAAAGGAGTTCTTGCCAATTCGCTTCAATTTTTTCTTTGTTTCCAATCAAAGTTTTAAAGTAGAAGCAAATTTGATGCATGAGCATCAAGGCAATCGGTAAAGCTAATCTCGAAACTCAAATCTCTAAAGATTTCATAGAATTTCTCGATTTGATCGTTAGCTTTTTCCTTGCGCCTTTCATCATTTCTTCTTGATGGAAATGAATTGATGCTTTAGGAATTGGAGTAACAACAGGAGCAACATTTGGCTCAGGATCTGGATTACGAGACGTGTATTGAACAACAGGAGGTTGGACCGTCTCGGTGCTTTCCGTTATTAGCAGGAGCATCGTGTCCTTTGTCACACTCGGTGTCATGATTGACACTTTCAGGTCCAGAAAGGAAACACCACTTCGGGTAGTGGAACCTTTTAAATCTTCCTTTGGGTTTGGTAATAGTGTTACCATAGTAGAGTTCCAGAACCGGAAGTAGAAGCTGTATTAGCAGTAACAAATTTTGAAAGCATATCAGTCAAATTTGCCATTTGGGATTGCAGGTTTTGACCTTGGTTTTGCATGTTTCTCAACACTGCATCATTGGCTGTGACATATCTTTCAAAATCTATTTTGACACAAAAAAGATCCCGTGTGTCTGAGGAGCAGGTCCTTGAAGATCACTGGTTGGATTAACTACTTGTTGATGAACCGGGAGGCGATAAACCTGACCTGTTGAAATGTTATCCATGTTTTGATTGAAGTTATTTCCTCGATTGAAATTGTTTTGATTTTTTGGCATGAGATTTCTGAACTGAGGAAAACAGGAGTCGAATTGATTTGAGGACCATCGGAGGTCGATATACCAGAGATTAAGCTTGTTAAATTGCCGCAGCGGCTTGGGGACACATACTCATGGATATTGTCATGGTACAATTGCTGTTAGTGGCAGGGACAGATTTTGATAAGAATGACCTCCCCCACAAGTACACAAGCTTTGTTCAAGAAACCAATGCTTTTACGGGGGCGAAGCTGGGGTTGGTTCTTTCAATCGAGAATTAATGCCCGAAACCATGACATTGAGTTCATCAACATAAGAAGAGATTGCTGGGGTGGAAGAGCTTGTACTCATATTTAGCTACAACGAGTCTTATGTTTGCTGATTGACGTACCTTAGACTTGCTCTCGATGATTTAAACATTCTCGAGGCATTTGTCTAAGAAGTACCACCAGCAGCAGATTTCAATGAGATCTTAATCATTTTGAGTTCTAGGGCATAATCTAATGTATCGAGTTGATTAATTCTGAAAACCCATGAAAGAGGGCATCCCCTAAAAGAATCAATGAAACGATCCCAACCCTCATAAAACGTCTCATCAAATTTTGCTGAAATCTACGTGAATTCATTTCTGAGATGTTGTCGTTTTAGAGGTAGGGAAGAATTTGCTAATAAATTCCGAACAGAGAATCAACCCATGTTTTTCAATCGACCGAGGGATTCTTTCTCTAGCCATATTCCGGGCTGAGCCCCTTCGAAGAGTAAACGTTAAAAAGCATAAAGTTTAACCGACGGTATTTGTACGTTCGGATCTACATTGTAGAATGATACTTGTTTGAAATAACGGATGTGAGCATTTGGTCTTCTTATCATTTCCAAAAATTCTTGTATTGGACAAGATTTCAAAGAACCATGCTTTGTATCTGCAAAGGTTATTCTCAGGTGATTTCCGGGAATAACTAACGCATCCTCGAAACCCTCGGTGGGTGCTTCAGCAATTGCGCCAAAGTACGATTAACAGCCATCGAAACAATGTGAGATTTTACCAGGTTTCAAGATTCGATGATTCAACAGAATTTGTCGAACTTGTAAGTGTCGACGTCTTAACGGGCTTGGAGAACGAGTGCGAATGAAAGCACAAAATAGAAATACAAAAAGAAAATATACACTATTATTTTTTTTTTTTTGGTTTTTCAAAAGATTTAATTCCCAATTGAATTTTATCGGACAATGAGATAAAGACAACTTAAACCAATAATCTACTTACTTCACGGGTAGCTCTCAAAAAGATAGAACGCACAGGTGATCGGAGGAGTAGAAAACGCGAATGCTTATTTCTCCTTTCGGGTCGTAGTTCCAAGGAACAACCCTCCTTTTATACCACTATAGTTTATATTAAATTTTCAATGAGCCGTACTTCGCAAGTGACACATAGGCAAGTTTTTTAAACTATTTGTTTCGAGTTGGGAACCAACAAGTTCACCGGAACTTATTATGAAAATAACCTCAGTTGAGAATATTATATTTTGGAATTTTACCAATTTGTGTGATTTTTTTTTTTTTTTTTGACATGTTTTTATATTTTAGGTTTTTTTCTTTGGTTTTTATCTGATAATTATACTAAAAGAAATGAAAAATATTTTTGTACTTTTTATATCTTTATAATAAAAGAAAATATTCACAGTTTCAAACACAATTGATCAAACGTAACGATAGTCGGCTTCACAGCCTCCCCGGCAATGGCGCCAAAAATTGATTGGTGCTTTTCACACTATAAATATATAATATATAATAAAATATAAAATATATATTAGTCTAAAAATCAACAAGATCAATGATACCGAGAAGTAGTATAGAGTGTTCCCGGATCCGGTTATCCCCAACAGAGGCTGGAAGAAAAATCATACAATTCGAAGATTGAGTTTAGAAGGAAGGAATTGATTAGGAAGTTGAAAAGCCAAATTAGATAATAACGTACAAAACGTTTAAGAAAACTAGAAATTAATGAAATAAAAACTATAAAACGAGGGCACCGAATCCCGAACAAAAGGGGGAAACACCTAAAATCGTTAAAAATAACCCTAACAAAAAATTTCACTTCTACAACTACTCTACGTGACAAATACCGAAGAATGAAAAAGACAAGAACCGAAAACGGAGTTTCGTTTCTTTAAAAAGTAACAAAGTTTAAAAAAGACTCTAACGCAAAATTTTATATTTTTTCCTACAAACAAGATGACAATAGAATATTACCTAAAAAAGCAAAATATTTTTTTGATAATTTTTGTATTTTTTATGAATTAATTAAACTTTTAACTAAATTAAATTATAAAAAATATTAAATGATTACAAAAAATTCTGAAAAATTTACAAAAAATACTTTACTCTATAAAGTTCCTACGAAAAATGAAAAAACACAAGGTTGCTTAAGAAATAAGCCCGAAAATAAGCTTTTTCAGCTTATAGGCTTATTGGCCAAAATGTGTATAAGTAACAAGTCCCTTGAGTCTTTAACGAAAAAGACCCAAGGGCGCAGTGGTAGAGTGTGTTGGTAAAGAGGGGATGTATCGCTTGGTCCCGGGTTCGAGTCTTGCTCACCCGGGCCAAGTGTCTTCCCCTTTTTTTTCGAAAACTCAAAGAAGCAAAGTTGTTAAGCTCGTGGGGCTTAACAACTTGTCTTTCTACACCTTTTTGAAAAGCACTAAATTAACTGAAAATTCATCTTAAAGGTTTCATAGAAAGCCTATAAATGACTTATAAGCCTAAAATTGCTTAATCATATTTTGACTTAGTCAAAGTAAGCTAAGACAAAGGCAAAATAAGCTAAGGAGACTTAAACTAAACCAAGGTAAGCTAAAAGGCTTAAAACTTAAGACTAAATAAGCTGTAACAGCTTATTTTTGACAGAAACTCAAAGTAAAGCTTAAATCTACAATACACTAAGCTGTGATTCTAAATAAGCTAAGAAAAGGAATCAAATAAGCTCACAACCTAACTAGACTAACTTAAAAAGCAACTAGGAGACAAAATGAGCTTATGAAATAAGCTCAATAAGCCAGAAGAGAAAAATAAGCAATCCTACACCTAGGGCATTCACAAACAGTCAAAAGCCAAGTTTGGGCTTTAAAATAAGCCCACAAATAAGCTTCTTAAAAGCTGAAATTTAGAGAGCTTATACAAGGGGTTATAAGCTCTCTAAATAAGCCAAGAGGCTTGGGCTTTATAAGACAAAAAGCTAAGAATGAGGGACTTAAAGTCTCCCCTTTGCACCAGGGGAGCCTTAAGGTTAGCCTCAAGGGCTTATTTGACAGCTTATAAAAAGCTGTCAAATAAGCTCTAAACAAAAAGTTAAGCTAAAACAGATGGAATGCCCTATGAAAGGGACTTGTGCACCAAATTTTAACTTTTAAAAAGCTTAAACACTTGCTGATTTTTGATTGTGAAAAAGGGTCTTGGATTTTTAAAAACTGTGGCACTAAGAAAACTTGGGAGTTTTGACTTAACAAGTCAAAAGACAAAGAAGGTTTGACAGCTTTCTTAACACACTCAAAACAAACTCTTTTTGCCACTTAAACTCAAACTCACAAGTGCTTAACCAAATAAGCACTTGTGATGTTTATTAAAACCTAACAGTTTCAAAGAAGGTTTATAACCCTTTGAAAAACAATTTTTCAACAAAGAAACTTTTAAAAACAGCTTAAATGAGCTTATTAATCTAGACTAAACCTATTTTAATGACCATAACCCATACCACAACCTGTTTTGACCCACTTTCCATGTTAACCCAAACACAACGACCTTTACTTTAGACACTGTCAAAGCTAAGTGAGCTTAAAATCTATTTTGAACTAAAACTTATAAAACCTTTTATCTACTTCAACTAATATTACACTAATTAAGCTACTTAAGTAATAAAAATCCTAGCTTATTAAGAAAAATAAGCTAGTTTCTCAGCTAGCTAACTTGGCAGTTTTAAGTTTTAAACTGAGATTGCACACATTTTTTCAATGAAAACTTAAAACATATAAATAACAAGTCTAAACAAATGAGTTTGCAAAGAATTGACAGGAAATGAAAGTAAATAAGCAAATGTTTAAAGTTAAAATTAAGCTAAATGAAATATAAGGAAATGAAACCTTGATTGTTTGTTGTCTCATAACAAGGCCACTCAACTGAGTGAGTGGCTTAAAAACATACACCTAAGTGGCCCTTGCCTCTATTCCCTGAGCTAAAAGCTCAATAAGCTAATATTAGCTTATTTCTTCATAAGCTTCCAAAATCACACTCAATTGAACATTTATGAACTAAATTCAAATGAAAACAGTATTTAAGAGCTTATAACAAGTTTTAAACTGAATTAGAGCTTACTAAAAAGAATAAGCTCTAAAGAGCTTATTGAGAGCTTATTGAGTAAAAATAGCTTAACTTTTCATTAAAACTGAGAATTAGAATTACATAAAAGAAAGTAGCTTTAAAGACAATTAAACTATTTAAAAAACTACACTAAAAACGACTTAAACTAACTAATTTGCCACAATGGCTTACAAGGCTTTTATAGCAAAAAAAAATATAACTAGTCTTTCTTTCTCACTCGATCTGTTGTGCATGTTTGTACACACATACAAGGGCTGTGTTTGTTTGTTGAGGGTTTCACACATCCTCAATCTTGACACCTTCCATCTCCAAAAAACAATCTTGTGTCAAACATGCTTTGGGGGATGTTGGATTGCCAACATGGCACATTTTAGACCAGTAAAGGTAGTGGAGGAGGGGGGAGTTGAGTATCCATGTAGGGGAGAAGAACACAGGGAAAAACGGGTTTTAGACCCTGATGGTTGGAGGAAAAACAAGGCGCGGCAATCTGTTTGAAGAGAGACAGAGTGTAAATTTGGAAATTTTACATGTTTGGCCCTCCATGGATATATGTTGGTTTGCAACCACTTCCTTTTTGTATATAACTTGGGACTTGTCAATAAAGTCCCAAGAGATATTTAACTTTTTCATGGACAAGTCCTCAGGGTGTACAAGTTGGAAGAGTTGGCAGCTATGGCCCTTGTGGTTTGTCTTTGCTACTTTGGCAGTTTTAACCCTTCCCTTCTTTTCTTCTTTTTTCTCTTATAAATATAAGTTTAGGGGTTTGGCAATTTCAACCCTTAAACTTATATTTCTTGATGTGTTGACTTTTTGGCTTCGGGATTGACTTTGACTTTGACCAGTTGACTTTTCTGTTGACTTTTTGACTTGATTGACTTTTCGGCTTTGATTTGGCTTTGTCTTTCACAGTCTTTTCCATTCCGAGTCCGGTTTTGTCGTTTTGGCTTTGTTTTTCGTCCTTTTCTTAGTTATCCGTTCCTGCACAACACAATTAGCAAAACAAGCATATATTTGGCATTTTAAGTCCGTTTTTGGCTATTTAAGCTCGTTTTTAAAGATAAAAGGTATGTGTATTTAAGCACATACCAACTGGAAAGAGAGGTGCTTATCAGATCATCAGGGAAGATAACACAGATGTGGTATATGTAAACTTTCAAGGTTTATTGAATGATTTAACAAGAGATGATCTCAAGGAGTTGTATAGGCTGATTATGTTAAAGTATGGAGATAACAGGCCTGAAGAAGAATTTGAAAGGGTTTTATGAGGGGATCTAAAGACTATGTTTGATCCACCATCTACAGAGGATGCTGTTTGGAATTTAACACATCAACAAAAGGTACCAGTTGGAGATATTTCATTGTTGTGCAGTTCATTGTATAACTTGGAGTCTGCACACAATTATATTTATAAATGCTGACTGAAGTCAAGTATCCATTACCATCTAGAGTTTGTCAAGCTATGCTTGAAAAGAAGCTTTTGGGAGATAGAAAAGATAGGTAAAGCTATCAACACTTGAATAGATTGAGAAACAAGCACAGCATAATAAATTTGTAAAAAGGTTTTAAAGGAATTTTTCAGAGCTGTGATATATAAATAAAGAGCATTTATGAAAAATGGAGTTGAGAAGAGATATCACTTGTGGAGGCTATGCACTAACACAATAAAACAACAAATGGTTATCATTCACCATGTCTAACAGACCAAAGGACTGCTATCCCGGAGACAATACTACTCTAGGTAAAGACTTCTCAAATCCGTTTATGGCTCACAATTTGCCAAAAATTATATGGTTATCAACTCACCATATCTATGTTTGTAAAGAGTTGGCTAGCCCACAAGATTATGGCTTATGTTAAAGGCTGTGGAAAATCCATTTATATGGTTGATAGTTTACCAAAAACTGGATGGTATTCAACTTACCAATGATTCAAGTTCTAAACGTTAAACTGGTTACTAGTCCACCAGGGTGTTGTCATGATTCCACCAAAGGATTAGCTAGCCCAAGAGCAAACTGGGTATACTTGTAAATGCTTTATCAATCCGTTGATACCTGATGATTTGCAAAAATCATATGTAATTCAACTTCACCATGTTTCAGTACTAAGAGTTAAAATGGTTAACAATGTACCATGGTATATAAACCAAACTTTGGCTACTCCAGATAAATGGCTAACTGTAAAGCGACATCAATACATTAAATTTTTCACGGACCTTAGGTTTTCAAAAACTCCTTAGATTCTCCGAATAACACCTAGCTAAATAGAATAGTCAAAAGTTCAAAAACACATTTTAAATTTAACAAAAAGAGAATCTATTTATTAAGCACAACTTAATATTATAACATTGAAGGCAATTGTAACCGTCGACCTTTTAGAAGGAAGCTGCAACATCGGTTATGTGAGCGCCAAGAGCAGCAAACTTTTAATCAGCCCACATTTATATTTATTATATTTTTCATTTTTCATATATGATATATAATATATAATATAATATATATCATATATATCTATATATAAATATATATATCTAATATTACTATAAATATATAATTAAAAAATACAGAAAACTATTTTGAAAATATAAGTATAAATTTAACAAGACTAAACATTTGCTACATCACAAATTTTTGATTTTAAGTTTAATCACCAAAAATGCACCGTATTATTAGTGCCGGTTAAGAGCTTATGGAGAAAAAGCCACAAATTACATACATGAGCTTTTAAGATTTCCAACTAATCCTTGTTTAGCATCCCACTCATAATTAACTCTATCATTTTTCGTTCTTCGCGAATTTTCGCGAACGCTTAACCTAAACGTTAAGGAACAAGCTAAGCTTAATATTTAGGAATTATAGTAAACAGACTTAAGTCTGTAGTTTATCGAGTAATCCTGGTAACAATAGAGTTAAGTCTGCCAGTACAAAGTTAATACTGTATTTATATAGGATAGTATTGGTTTTAATGGAGAACAAATAGTATAAAAGTTTTCTTAGTGATATTTTAAGGATATTATCCTTAGGAAAGGATAGGCATCATCCTTCACACATTTTTTAAAGGCCCATTAGGGTTTCCTGGTGTATAAAAGGAACCCTACGCACAAATGTTTAGAATGCGATTGAAAAGAATTTCCTAAAGAAAAAAATAGCAATAGCAAAGTTTTACATTGTGATTCTTCTTAGAACTTGTGTTAAGATCCGCATGTAGCACATAGTATTCATAGTCATATTGTCTATCATTACAGTTGATTTAGATTTATTCAAGTTAGATATTGATTTAACAAAAGGCAAAAACGATCCAAGACATAGAACCTACACAACCGCTCGATCGTGTCAAAATTTATTTTAATCTACCCAACAAAAGGTCCAAAATTATGGAACAAAAACACATCATTTTAATTTTAAATTTTTTCATTTAATTAGAATTTTAGTGGTAAAAACGGGATACGTGAAAACAACATCTGCAATGCACAATCAAATTGAAAGATCCCCCCATACTAGAATTAAACATTGTCCTCAAGGTTTAAGAAGGGTCCTACGTAAATCCTACTAAGCACCGTTTATTAGGTATGCTTTAAAGATAAACGTTATTCGATTAGATTAATATTGGATTTCCCAAATGAAGCTGAGGATTTGAAGCTCGAGTGATCGAAGGACAAAACCGTGAGCACAAGAGGCTTCAAAAATCCAGGACAATCCTGGACAATCACAAAAACACAAGCAAACAAGAAAGGAAAGAGGCACACCATCTTACAACAAAAAACACTTATTCATTACTACATAATACAACTACGGATAAGCATGGGTTGCCTCCCACGAAGCGCTTGTTTAGGGTCACTAAGCTTGACCCAATCCCCGAATTTATTTGTCCTTGGGGAAGGTTTGGAGATCCGGGACAACCAATTTTGGTACGTCCCTCCCAAATTAGTCTTAATAATTCCTCATGACCGTTCACCTTGAAATTTGGCCTGGAGTTTTGAGATAACTCAACGGTGCCATATGGAAAGACTTGGGTAATGGTGAATGGTCCAGACCAACGGGATTTTAACTTTCCCGAGAACATCTTCAATCTAGATTTAAAGAGAAGGACTTGATCACCAACGTTGAAAATGCGGTTTTTGATCTTTGAGTCATGGATCCTCATTGTTTTCTCTTTATAGATTAAAGAGTTCTCATAGGCTTGATCACGAAGTTCATTTAGTTCATTGAGTTGAACTTTTCGGTGATCGCCCGCGATCTCAAGGTCAAAGTTTGCATGCTTCAAGGCCTAGTAGGCTTTGTGCTCGAGCTCAATCGGTAGATGACATGCCTTTCCGTACATGAGCTTGTATGGGGTACACCCGATGGGTGTTTTGTAAGCCGTACGGAAGGCCCATAGTGTATCATCTAGTTTATCCAACCAAGATGCACGGTTCTCGCCTACGGTCCTTTCAAGAATTCGTTTCAAGCCACGATTGGATACCTCAACTCGCCCACTTGTTTGTGGGTGATACGCGGCGGAGAGACGGTGAGTGACTCCATATTTAAGCATGACCTTTGCAAACTGGTCATTGCAAAAATGGGTTCCGCGATCACTTATGATAGCACGAGGGGCACCAAATCGGGCGAAGAGAGATTTAAGAAATTTGCAAACAACTCGGGCATCGTTGGTGGGGAGCGCTTTCGCTTCAACCCATTTTGACAAGTAGTCGACAACTACGAGTATATATTTGTTCCCTTGTGAAGACGGGAATGGCCCCATGAAATCGATGCCCCACACATCAAAGATTTCACAAACTTGGATGAAATTTTAAGGCATTTCATCACGTTGCGAAATTTTTCCTTGCCGTTGGCACGTGTCACATCGGGTGACCAAGTCATGGGCATCTCGGTAAATAGTTGGCCAATAAAATTCTGAGTCAAAATGCTTTTTGGCGGTGTAGTTGGCACCGTAATGTCCCCCGATGGGTCCACTATGGCAAGCTTTGAGGATGTCAAATTGCTTTCTGGCTTAAAACACACCCAGCCAGATCACTTTGATCCGCACTATTTTGAACAAATAGGGTCGTCCCCAAAAGTAATGTTTACTCCTGAAAACTTGTCTTTTATTGACAAACACATCCCTTTAATAATGAAATTCCCCGCGTGGTAATTTGCATAATCGGCAAACCACGGGGTACTTGAGTCACCACGAAAAGTCAACCAATTATTAAGTGTCTCGTAGGAAACTTTTTTATCTACCTCCTATGGGGTGTGAGCACATTTTCATACGGAGTTTTCTAATCGAAAGATGATCGCCGCGATAAATCTCGCTCCTTTTGAGTCAATTAACGTTAAAATTTGAACTCTTGAAGAGGAGAACCCACGGAGCAATCTCGCCTTGGAATCTTTTAGCAAAGAATATTTGTAGGCGGAGTGATCCGTAAAAACACTATGCTTTTTGTACAAGATGAGGTAAGACCCGGAATATTTCAAAGGCATACACCACGGCTAACATTTCCTTTCTCCGTCATGGTGTAATGCAAATTTTGGCCTCGTTCAATGTTTTAACTAGCAAAATGTATAGGCCAAAAATCTGGCTTTTCATATTTTGCCCAAGACTGCACCTATGCCACAAAGAAGCTTGCATGGGCACATAAGCTAAAGGTAAATCCCAGTCTGGGGCATATCCAAGATTGCAGCTTCCGGTAAGTTTTTTTTTCTTTTAATGTTTCAAAAGCTTAAAACATTCATTGGAGAAGAATGAATCGAAGTATTCTTCTCACGAAGAAGATCATCGTCAGGAAAATTTTAGAAAAATCCTTAATGAACCGTCGTTAAGAAACCGAACTGACTCGAGAAAAACTACTCCGAACAAAACCCTACTATGGTGGGATAAGGTAACGTTTAGCAATCACATCGACTTTGGATTTTAACTGTAGACCTCAATCCTATTTTTAGATATCTTATGGCCAGGACAATGCCTATCCTTAAACCATAAAAAGACTCTTTTCCCAATTTTAGACAAGATTGGTGTCTTACACAACCATTAAAAGAGCATTTGTCTAATGAAGAGACAAATTCTGAATGAATTTCCAAATACCGAAAAGTCGTACCATGAAGCCTTCCATCGTTTTTTTCGATCATATCATGAAAGAAAGCCATCATAAACCTTTGAAACGTTCCCGATGGCATATACATAAGCCAAAAAGCATGCGACGTAGGCGAACATTCATAACGACACGTGGGGGAATGTGTACTTTTCTTGATCATGAGGGTCGATGGGAATTTGAAAGTAACCCGAGAAAACCATCGAGAAAACAAATATACTCGTTTCCTGCTAATCTCTCAAGCATTCTATCCATAAACGGTATTGGAAAGTGTCTTTATTGGTGCTTCATTTAACTTTCAGTAGTCAATTGCATACACACAACCCTACCATTCGAGTAGGAATTAACTCGTTTCATCATTTTCCAACAACGGTAAAACACACCTTTCAGTTTACGCAATGCACGAACGGGGCTTACCCAAGGACTATCCGAGATCGGGTAAATTAATCTGGCGTCAAGAAGTTTATCAACCTCCTTTTTGATGACATCGTAGATTGTTGGATTCACCCGTCTTTGGTGTTGAACCGCTGGTTTGTAGTCCTCTTCCTTAAGAATCTTGTGAGTACAAAATTCCAGGTTAATACCCTTAATGTCAGAGAGTTTCCAAGCGATGGCTCGCTTGTGTGACTTCAAAACCTTTATGAGAGAGTCTTTTTCCTCGACACTCAAGTCTTTAGCAATTATGACGGGCAACTTGTCATTACCTTCCAAAAATGCGTATTAGAGATGAGGAGGTAAGTCCTTGAGTTCGACCTCGGGAGGTTCATCAATTAAAGATTTATCAGTTTTAGCTTCACAAACTTTAAGTTCTTTTTGAATTTCAGGCAAATAATTTCCTTGAGTGGGAGGGGGTAATGATGGATCATCATTGACAAATGATTCAAGAAGAAGAATGTCCCCCCGAGGTCGTAATAAGAGTCGTCAACTTCTGGTGAAGTTGGATCATCTTTAAGAGCGAGGAAAGCATCGACTTCCTCGAGAAGAAAATCACTATCCCCGAAAGGAGTGAGAGTCAGAGAAGAAGTAGAAACGATCGGGTCATAATAAGGAGTGGGATTGCCACTTGCGATCACATCCGAGAAACCAAGAACTTCTTGAGAATACTCCTCACAAGCCATTTCAATGACGTCGATTCGGTTCACCAAATTATCATCGTAATAGAGGATATCTCGAAAGGATTTTGACAAGATTGAATTACGGCTTCTTTTCCAACACGAAGAGTTAATTCTCCTTCGTAAACATCAATCAAAGCACGTCCGGTCTTTAAGAAGGATCTTCCGAGAATTAGGGGTACTTGGGGATCGGGATCAAAGTCTATGTTGGGTTTTGAGATTTGATGATTACAAAACCACATATAAAGAAAAGAAGAAAGATGAAACAACAAGGACTTAATGTGCAATATTAAGTTAGCTTCATATCAAAGCTAGGTTTTCTTGTAAACCCTAGCCTCTCTAGTATATAAAGAGAGGTAGGGTGAATAGTTTTATTATACATCATAGTTAGATCTCTCCAATGAGAGTCTAATAGTTAGCTTTTTAGTTAAATGTTAGATTATCTAATAGCCATAGTCGACTATTAAAGTCAATAGTGTATTAGTTTAGTTTAGCTCAAGGATCATTTGATCTTGGGGATATAGTTTATGAATAAAAACCTTGTTCATAACATTAAATGTATTTGGTTATTCCGCTATGCTTTATATCAGTCAATATTACATTAATCAAAGAAGTGCAAAACGATCTAAAGAAGCTACAATTAGGTTTAACAATTGGTAATCAGAGCCTGGTGGCTCGTGATATCTAAGGATCTCAAGGTTTTGCGTACGAGGTTGCTTGTTTATGAAGCCACAAGATCTGATGTGTTAACATTATGTTTATACCCAGCAAACCCTAATTCCTGAAAAAGATTTGTTCCATCAATATGTCCTCTACTTGATTGATTTTGTTCATAAGCTGTATATTGCATCTTGTAATAATGATTAGTAATGATCTAGGATCAATCGTATTATTATGTTACTAAGTTATGGTAAGTTGAACCGGATAACAATTGAACCCTAGCTTAGATACAATACTGCATGTCTTTTAGGCACTAAATCAGAAAGAGAAGAGAGATTTTGTGTGTTCAATTATGTAGTGTTATATGGTTTTTGTTGCGTTACTGGACCACGATAAGATGGAATGAAAATTAGGGTTTTTATAAACCCTAAAAGAAGCAGCAGCAGAAGGCACATGGATTCGTTTGGTCTTCTTCATAGTCTAATAAAACAAAAGGTGTCAAGGCTGTTGTATGTTTGTTGTTGTGATGATGTTTATGTCTGTGATTTGCTTGATGGTCAGAATGTGATTGGGTTCATGAAAACCCTAATTCAAGACGTGTTTCTTTAATCTCTCATATGAAGGATTTTGATTGTTTGTTTGACTCTTGGTAAGTTTCATTCACTGCTGTTTTAACATTGATTGGATACAAGTACATGTTCATGCGTAGGTTTGGATTCGCATGTAAAAGAAAGGTACTGCTGTTTGAAGTATTCATGTGAATGTTTATTACTACTGTTTGCACAATGAGAGCAAAAGCAGGTACTATTCACGAATGATGCTAGTGTTCAAGGATTTAGTGATACTTTTGTGTTATTTAATGTGTCACAAAAGGTAATAGGAGGAAGGTGCAAGAGTTAGTACTGCCATAGTATTCTTGTTAGTACTATTCGCATCTCTCTCATTATATGCTATTGGTTTGAATTAGTACTATTCGTGGATTTTGTGGGCCTCATGATACACTGTACGAATACAAGTAATATCAATACTGCTTCTGAATTTAAGCAGTTATATATGATGCATGATGTGGGGTCAAAGATAGAATGAAAAAAGTATGGGACATAAATTTTTAGAACAGCCCCGCATTAACATTGTTAATACGTTTGAATGATTCCCAAAAAAGTTTAGTACTAGTAAGTACTTAATACGTGCCAAGGTTTCCGTATTGCCAGTCTTCTACCGAGAAAGGAATTAAATACTGCTAGTATTGTCCGACTATCGGATTAATTTCATAAACGTTGGGACTGAACGATGAAGAAAATATTATGGTTTGTTTTGGAGAGATTATTATGAAGACCATTTATGCAATGGCTTATTAACCAATTAAGTGACAAGGAAACTTTTTTTCTTATGTAACATATAAAAGGATTGCAATTAGACCCGAACTAGGAGTCAATAGTCACATAAGAGAGGAGGATGTTATTGCACTAGAATGATTTTCCCATTAAAATTTCCTATTTGAATCCAACTAGATTTCGGTGATTCAAAATAGATGGATTAGCATACTTCAGGAAAGCTTATTGTTAACCAAGTTTAACCAATCTACATGTAATCCACTTAAGGGGAAGTGTCACAAGTTGCTTATCTACAGATACCCCCAATTTAATGATTAACAAAAGGGGAAAAGACTATATGGTTTGCAGCTTAATTTAAAGTGGTGACATTACAAGAAGATCATATTCAAGGGGAAGCTTTGAAGATTGTTTCAAGCATGAAGATTATTTGTAATAACAAATAGTGTAAGATTGTTGGTTTTGAGAATTAAGATTGACCAAAAACCCATAATGAATAAAAACAGAAAGAATGAAACAACAATGACTTAAAGTGCATATTTATTTAGCTTCATATCCAAAGCAAGGGTTTTCTTGTAAACCCAAGCCTCTCTAGTAAATAAAGAGAGGTAGGAGAATAGTTTTATGATACCTCATAGTTTAGATCTCTCCAATGAGAGGTCTAAAGAGTTAGTATTTTAGTATTAGTTATCTAGATAGCTAGTCGACTGATTAAGTCGAATAGTGTATTAGTATAGTTTCGCCTCTCGATCATTTGATTTGTGGAAATAGTTTAAAGAATAAACAACCATGATCAAAACATTGATGTTATTTGTTATTCCGCTGTGCTTTATATCATTCAATGTTATTATATCCTAGATGGGCAAAACGATCTATGAAGCCTACAATTAGGTTTTAACAGTCTACGACAACAAAGTCGGTCAGGAATTAGAACTTTCCTACTTTTACGTCGACATCTTCGGCGATACCGATCGGTTGAGTGATCAAACGGTCCGCAAGTTCAAGAGTCATACAAGTAGCAGTGAGCTCTGGAAGAGAAAGCTTTTTCCACACGGATAATGGCATGAGATTTATGCTAGCGCCAAGATCGGCCAAGGCTAAGCACTTATCCATTCCGAGAAAATCACACGTTATGAGAAATTTGCTGGGGTCTCTAAGTTTTTTGGGTAACTTGTTGAGGATAACCACCGAACAATGCTCATTTAAAGGCGTTCTAGCCATTTCACTTAATTTTTCTTTGTTTCCAATTAAAACTTTAAGAGTCGAGGCAAATTTTGGCATAAGATCACAAGCAACCGTAATGGCTTATATCCGAAACTCCAAAACTTTTAAAGATTTCATAGAATTTCTTTATTTGGTCGTTAGCTTTTTCATGGCGCCTTTCATCATTACGTCTCGAAGGATACGGAATTGACGATTTCAAGTTAGGCATCGGAGCACTAACGGGAGCAACAACGGGCTTAGAATTTGGTACTTGGGGTTGATCTTGGACAACCAAAGGTTGGACGTCTTTGAACTAACCGTTATTAGTAGAAGAGGCAAACCATGTCCTTTATCACATTGGTTTCAACGTTCCACTACTTAGCCAGGAGAAAAATAAAAGTAGAACTCGCGGGTCCCTTGATAAGCAACACCAACTTCGTGAAGGTAATACCCGTACAAATTACCTATCGGGTAAGTAATGGTATTTCTAGGAATGTCCCCCTGAAGCCCTGGTTAGTAGAAGCGGTATGGAATATCACGAATTTGAAAGCATGTCGTTAAATTGTCATTTAATTTTGCAATTTTTTGGTATATGTCTTGCCAAAATGTTTCCATACACCCCCATCATTAGCCTTGGACGTAACTTTTAAAATCGGTCTTTGTCACACCTTGTGTCTTGCGGAGCGGAGCTTGTAAGGTGAAGCTTTGTGATTACCGGGGTTGATTAATCGTGGTCGATAAATTTGGCTATGGTTGTAATTAATTCCCCCGTTTGGTGTAACGATTTTGGTTATTTCCTTGGTTTTCAACGAGGAAACTGGAGTCTAAATTTTGATCTAGCAATCGAAGGCTCGGTAACCGTATGTTCCTTGATTGAAACTAAGCTGCGGCATCATTTATTTTTGAGAGACGTACACTTGAATATTGTCACGATAAACATGCTGTGTGAGGCGGAACAATTTCGGTATAATGAGCAACCACCGCAAGTGTAACACGACCTTTCCTCGATGCATTTACAGGAGCGGAGCTTGGGTTTGTTTGTCTTATCGAGAATATGGCTTTCAATTCACCATATATTTAAGTTCGACAACATCAGGAGAGATACCGGGGGTAGAAGAGCTCGAACTTACTTTGGCAACAACCGGTTTGTTACGTGAATTACGAACCTTAGATTTGCTCTCGATGATTCTTAGGCAATCTCGGGGCATTTTATCCAAAAAGTTACAACCCTGCAGGTGGCATTTAACGAATCAGAGATCATTAGAGTTCAAAGCATTATAGAATGTACCGAGTTGATGTAATTCTGAAAATCCATGATGTGGGCATGCCCGAAGAAGATCATTGAATCGATCCCATTCTTCGTAAAAAGTTTCATCAAATCTTTGTTGAAATCTCGTGATTTCATTTCGAAGATTTGTTGTTTTAGAAGGACGGAAAAATTTGTTGATGAATTTCGAAACAAGATCATCCCATGTAAGAATCGATTAGGGGGTTCTTATTTCAAGCCAATCCCAGGCGGCACCACTCGAAGAAAATGGGATAAGCATAAGCTTTAACCTAACGTACTCAGGACGTTCGAGAACTCATCGTAGAAGTGATCTTTGAAATAAACGGATGGTACATGAGGAGGTCTTCTTTGTCATGTCCGAAGAATTGTTTGTTTTGAACGAGGGTAAGCAATCCGTGCTTAAGCTTAAAGTTGTCTGCGGTGATCTCGGGAACAACGATGGCATCCTCATAACCCACGGTGGGTGCTTCGAGCAATTGAGCCATAGTACAATTATCGTCCATCGTAACTACGGGAGGAAGCTAGATATTCAAATGGTTCAAAAAAGAGATAAATGGTTCAACAAAAGTCGGGTTGACTTGTTGTTGTTGACGGTTATAATTACGAGATTAAGAACGAGTGCGCATGCACTAAAATGTAAAAAGAAAATTTTTAATTAATTTTTTTTTTGGTTTTTCAACAATATATTCACAATAAATTTTAATAACGGACAATGAGATAAGACACTTAAACCTAATAATCAACAAGCTTCACGGTAGCTCTCTAAAAGAAAAACGCACAAAGGAGTTTGTTTAACTTTAAAAGGTGAGCCGTACGTCGCAAGTGACACAAAAGGCAAGTTTTTGATCTTTGGTTCGGGAATTTATTAATGGATAATACTTGTTATTGAAAGTATAAATAATGTTAGGTGTTCTTTTACAACATGTAAAAAATTTATTTCTTTTTATGGATAATGTTTTTATATTTTTGTTTTTTTTTCTTTTTTTATATTATATATATACTAAATAAAAGAAAAATCTTTTTTTATAAGAAAATAAACAAAATAACTTCACAATGAAGGATCTTCAAACACAAATTGTCAAACGGCTTCAACAATCGTAAGCAATCCTCCCCGGCAGCGGCGCCAAAAACTGACAATCTCTTGATCAACCCTTTAAAATATAAATATAAAAAATATACTTATAAAAAATGATGAAATATAAGGATAAGAATCAAAAAATCACAATTATAGTAATCTGGGAGTATGATCTCGGGTCGTTATCCCCAACGAGGAATGCAATTGAAAGTCGAGAGAATAAGCTAAAATGGGCTTAATCTAACCTAATAAGCTTAATGGAACACAAAATAAGCAAATTTAATAAGCCAATATGCTTAAATAAGGAAATGAGCTTATTTGGCTAAACCTGATAACAAAACAGCAAGAGGGGGGGGGTACTTTTGAGCTTAAAATAAGCTCAAAGACATATCCTTATGGCTTAGCAACTTATAAGCCCTTAAAGCTTATTCAAAAAGCTACAAGAATCAACAATCAAAAAGCAGTTTGAGTTTCAAATAAGCCCTTAAAAAGCTTCAAGAAAAAGCTGTTTCTCAAAGATTTCAACACTTGGCAAAATTTTCAATTTTTATAAACCACCACTTTTGAGTTTAAAAATAAGCAAACAAACAGATCCTTATGGCTTTAAACTTATGGATCTCAGACCTTCAAACAGATTTAATTTGGACCTCAAAGAACTTATATCATCAACCAAAAACTATTTTGAAAGTAAGAGAAAGCCACAAAAAGTAAATGAAAAAGCCGTTTATCAAAATTTCCACACTTAGAAAACTTTTGGACAAAACTTGATAGAAATAAAAAACAACTATTGCAGGATTAAAGAGACTTATACTAATGCATTTTGACTTCAATAACAACTCAAAAACACTTCTTAAAAACTGTTAACAAAGTCTTAATCAATTAAGCTTTATGAATCTTTTTTTTTAACATCACAGATTTAAACATTCAATAGACAAATCCTAAAAACAGACTTTCAAACCTTAAAACCTTTTAAAAACAGATTAAAACTCTTAAGAAAAGCTTGTTAAAGTTGACTAGTGACCCACATGGTTCCAAAACCCTTTTTGACCCATTTTGCAGGTTAAACCAAACACCCCTTTAAAAAACTTTCTTGACATTTAAACTTGATTCAAACTGATTTAACCCACAAATTGTAAAGACCAGATGTTAAATAAGCTAGTAAGACAATATTAAGCAAGTTTCAATCAAAAATAAGCAATGAATTAAGCTAGAACAGATTGTGCAATTCAACAAGCTAATTTAAGACAGATTTAAGAAAACTTAAACAAAGGATTTCTAAACTATGACAAGGCATACAAAAGCATTAGATAACATTAATAAGCATAAATAAGCAATTAAAAATAGACAATAAGCAACAATAAGCAGTAAAACAGTAAATAAGCTTAAAAAGTGAAAATGAAAACTTACAAACACCCTTGCTCAAAACAGGGTAAATAATCAAATCTACAAGCTCTAGCTTGTCAAAAGACAAGCTAGTGAGGTCTATAAGCTCTTCCCAAGCTAGCTTATCATCCAAAGAAGTTGAGGTGTTTTAAGGGGTGGATCTTTTTAGTATTTTTTTTACTTTGTCAAGGAGTTATAGTTTAACCTTTTTAGTGTTTCACAGATGTGTGACAAAAATAATAATGTTACTTTTACTAGACACTAGGAGGTATTTGTTCTTTTTCTCCTGACTTTAAGTTAGCTGATGAAAGTCAGGTTTTACTTAAAGTTCCTAGAAAGAACAATATGTAAAGTGTTGATATGAAGAACATTATTCCTAAAGAGAATTTAACATGTCTTGTTGCAAAAGCCACACTTGATGAATAAATGCTATGGCATAGGAGGCTAGGTCATATAAATTTTAAAACTATTAATTAAACTTGTAATGATAACCTTTGTCAAGGAGTTTTACCTACAAAATGTTTTGAAATGACCAAACTTGGTGTTGCTTTAGTGATTAAGGGAAAGCAACAAAAAGCCTTTGATAGTAAAAGTCAAGTTTAGAACTCTATTACTCAACCTTTATTCATGTTGCATATGGACTTGTTTGGTCCAACCTTTGTGAGCAGCTTAATGAATAAGAAATATGTCTGGTTGTTTACTGATGATGTATAGAAGAATTACTGGGTTCTTTTTAGCAACTAAGGATGAAACTAGTGGTATCCTTAAGAGCTTTATAACTGAAATAGAAAATCTAGTTGATAAGAAAGTAAAAATAATCAGATGTGACAATGGAACAGAGTTTAAGAATAGAGTTATGAGTGAGTTTTATGAAAAGAAAGGCATTAAGAGGGAATATAGTGTAGCTAGAACTCCTCAGCAAAAATGGTGTTGCTGAAAGGAGAAATAGAACTGATTGAGGAGCAGAACCTGTTAGCAGACTCAAAGTTACCCACTACAATTTAGCTGAAGCATTTAACACTTGCTTTGTCCTATGTACAGAATACGGTATTAGACTGTCACGCCTCATAACAGACCTTATGAACCTGTTTAGAGGTAAACCATTGCTCTAAGCTTTAGGAGACCATTTTGGCATATGTTACGCATTCTTAATACCTTAGAATCATTTGGGTAAGTTTAGACGGAAAGTCATGATGTAAGGGATTTCTTATGATTAGATATCATTAAATAGCAAGGCTTTTAGGGTATACAGCATTAGAACCAGGAAAATAGAAGAAAGTTTGCATATTAAGTTCTTGGAGGATAAACCTATTATTGCAGGTGATAGACCAAAGTGGCTGTTTGACATTGATGTTCTAACACAATCAATGAATTATGTACTAGTTGTTGCAGGTACAAACTCGAATGATTTTGCAGGAACAAAAGAAAGTTTTGGTGCAGGTCACTCTAACAAGGAGACAAGATCTAGCCAAGACTACATTGTGATGCCACTATGGAAAGATGATTCACTATTTGATTCCTCTTCAAAGAATGCTAGTGATGCTAAACCACAACCTTCTAGTGATATTAAAAAGAAGGATGATGAAGGTGTTAGTAAACATAGTGGATTGGATTATCAAGAAAGGCCTGCAAACAACACTCAAGATGATAATGATGTTGGGCCAAGTATTAATACTGCCAGTATAAATGTTAATACTGGTAGTTCAAATATTAATATTGTTAATCCAAAAGTCACTACTGCTCCAAATGAAGCCACATATGATGATCTCTCTAGGTATGAAATAGAAGTGGATATGAGCAACATTACTACCACATATCCAATTTCCTCTACTCCAAATACACGAATTCATAAAGATCATTCACTTGCTCAAGTGATTGGTGATATACAATCTGGTGTACTGATAAGAGGAATGACAAAGACTATAAATGATCAAGGGTTTATTAGTGCTGTTTATAAAGTAAAAACTTATGAAGACATTCATACTTGTCTGTTTGCTTTTTTCCTATCCCAGGAAGAACCTAAAAGGATTGCCAAAGCTCTAAGTGATTCAGCTTGGGTAGAAGCAATGCAAGAAGAGCTTCTACAGTTTAAGCTATAACAGGTTTAGGTTCTAGTGGATTTACCTAAAGGAAAAAGGGCCATTGGTACAAAATAAATTTTTAGAAACAAGAAAGATGAGAGAGGCATAGTCATCAGGAACAAGGAAAGGCTGGTTGCTCAGGGATATACTCAAGAAGAAGGCATAAACTATGATAAAGTTTTTTCCCCTGTAGCAAGAATTGAGGCAATAAGACTGTTCTTAGCTTATGCTTCCTTTATGGGATTTATGGTGTATCAAATGGATGTGAAGAGTGATTTCCTTTATGGTAAGATTGAAGAGGAGGTATATGTGTGTCAGCCTCTAGGGTTTAAAGATCCTGACAATCCAGACAAAGTCTACAAGGTGGTGAAAGCACTTTATGATTTGCATTAAGCTCCAAGAGCCTGGTATAAAACCTTGGCCAAGTACTTATTGGACAATGGGTTTCACAGAGGAAAGATTGATCAGACCTTGTTTATCAAGAAGCAAAAAGGGGATATTTTACTTGTACAGGTCTATGTTGATGACATTATCTTTGGCTCTACAAAGAAGGAGTTGTGTCTTGAATTTGAGAAATTGATGCATGATAAATTCCAGATGAGTTCTATGGGAGAACTCACTTTCTTCTTAGGTTTGCAACTGAAGCAAAAAGAAGATGGAATTTTTATCAGCCAGGATAAATATGTAGCTGACATATTAAGGAAGTTTGGTTTTACAGATATCAGGACAGCTAGCACACCCGTGGATACAGAAAAGCCTTTGCTCAAAGACTCAGATGGTGATGATGTTGATGTTCATCTCTATAGGTCAATGATTGGATCATTGATGTACCTTACATCATCCAGACCAGATATTATGTTTACAGTATGTGCATATGCCAGATTTCAAGTCACACCCAAAGTTTTACACTTACAAGCTGTAAAAAGGATTTTTAGGTATCTAAAAGGCTAACCCAAATTAGGTCTTTGGTATCCTAGAGATTCTCCCTTTGATCTGGTGGCATATTCTGATAGTGACTATGCTAGAGCTAGTTTAGATAAGAAATCAACAACAGGAGGTTGTCAGTTCCTAGGATGCAGATTGATATCATGGCAATGCAAAAAGCAAATTGTGGTTGCCACCTCCTGTACTGAAGCTGAATATATGGCTGTTGCTAGTTGATGTGGACAAGTACTTTGGATTCAAAATCAAATGCTGGATTATGGGTATAATTTTATGCACACCAATATTAATATTGACAATAACAGTACTATATGTATTGGTAAGAATCCTGTTTCTCATACTAAAACAAAACACATAGATATTAGATATCATTTTATAAGAGACTACAATGATAAAAAGTTAATTCAAGTGGTTAAAATAAATACAGATAATAATTTTGCAAACTTACTTACAAAAGCTTTAGATGTGGGAAGGTTTCAATATTTGGTTGCAAGTATTGGAATGTTAAACCCTTAAAGTTTTAATCTCTTTGTGTCTTTGTAAAGTTTTGTAAAGGATTAATAATGTTAGTTGTGTCACTTAGTACTGCTAAGTATAATTAGTATTGTTAGTTATACTAAAGTCTGCTTGTTAAAACTGTTAGTTATAATTACAACTATTTTGAAGAAAATGCTTTGGATTGTGTTTTCTTGGTTTTGGATTAACACTTGCAGGATAAGTAAAGCAGTATGATTGGAATTGGTGATACAAGTAGTGGAGTTTGTTGAAGTTTGCTGCTGATTAATGATAGAATGGATTTAGGGATAACTTGACAAGGGTTAATGCTAAGTTTACACCTGAGTTGGGAAGTCTTTTAAATCTTTTTCTTGAAATCAAATTTATGTCCGTCAGTGAGCTTAAAAGAATTGAGAGATATTGTGAGCTGAAAAACAGAAAGAGAGATATATGATATAAAAATAGATAGAGTGAATTGGTGAGAAAAATAATTAAGAGATATTGTGAGCTGAAAAACAGAAAGAGAGATGTTTCATATAAAAACTGATAGAGTGAATTGGTGAGAAAAAGAATTGAGACAAATAATGAGAATAAAAACAAAAAGAGAGCTTGTGAGAATCAAGATTGATGATGGAAATACTTTTTGAACGAAATTAAGGTTAAAACTGGTATCTCCAAAGTTAGTACTGCTGGGCATTACTTAGTATTGTTATGCATTACTTCGTACTGCCGGACACTACTTAGTACTACTGGACATAACTTAGTACTGCTAGGCTAAATTTTAGTACTGCTAGAAGACCGTTAGTATTGTTTGGGGTATAACAGAATTTCCTTAATTAAATATAGCCGTTGAGATATTTTCGCCAACTACTTCGCTTATAGGTTTCCTTAATTTGGATAATTCTTGATCTTTCTATAAATCCTTCGATTGCTTCAAGATAAGACCAACTTTTATTCAGTCGGTCCAATCAAAACATTAAGTGTAACCTATATTATCTCAATTGACTCTACCAAACACTCATTCTCTCATAAACGATCATATCCCAACATACTAATCAGTCTTTCTCAATCAATGGTGAATTTGGAATTCTGTGACAAGCACAACATGGTTGCCTACTTACAGAAGTCAAAAGGAAGTGAAGGTTTTCATCAGATAGTTGATTTTCTCACTGCAAGTCACATTAGGTATGCCCTCACTAAAAGTACAATTATCTATGTTTCTCTCATAGAATAGTTTTAGCAAACTGCTACTGTAAGCACACTTGAGAATGGAGACATGGAAATCACTGCTACAATAGACGGGAAAGTCAAGGTTGTTTCTGATGCATCTATTAGAAGACATCTCAAGTTAGAAGATTCTGATGGTATTAGTGATCTGCCTACTACAAAAAATTTTGAGCAACTTGCTCTAATGGGGTATGTGTCTAATTCTGATAAATTAACTTTTCAAAAGGGACACTTTTCCCCTCAATGGAGATTTTTGATCCGTACCATCCTTCACTGTTTAAGTTCCAAGAAAACTGCTTGGGAAAAATTTAGTAGCAATATAGCAAATGCTATCATTTGCTTGATGTAAAACCCCGTATTTAAGGTCGCTACTTAATATGAACTTTATAATTATTTTTATTTTTTTTATAATTCATTTTATCATCTTAATCGATTTTTATTAAAATCGTCGATTTTAAAACCCTCGCGAATCTACGATTTAAAGTTTATCCGTTTTAACGATCGAGAAACCAACGAATCCGTATTCGGGCCTGGAGTGCCTAATTATTTTTATTTTTATAATATTAGTCTTTCCTCGTGTTTTAAATTGCACCCGAGTCAAAAATCGCAATTTAGGAAAAAGTATCAGACTAGAATAGATAATAGGGCCCGAGATTAATAAGTGTCATTAGTTAGGCAAAATTTAGTCCATGGAACCCTTCCCCTTCTCCTAGGCCGGCGGCCTAACACAAGACACCCTTTATTTTTTTATAATCTTGGTCCATAGTTACTTAAGGCCTACAAGTCCTAAATAGAGCCCAACAAGGAAAATAAAAACCCACTCTCCCCTTTTTATTAACATCACACGACACACACATAACCCAAACACAGGAAATCAGTTTCTTCCTCCCTCTCTTCTTCACTGTACGAGCCAACAACCATAAAACCTTCACTATCACCATTAAAACTTCTTGAAATCATCTCTTCTTCACACCAAAAGATCCCTAAAATCATCCTCAATCTATCCCCATAACTAATTTCACCATTCATGGATTTGTAAAAAAATATTAATTTTCAAGAATCTTGAGTTTTTAAGAGATTGATTGGAATTAAAGGTGTAGGAGCATCAATGGTTCGATTCTAGGTGATTACAAGCAAGATTGGACTCAAGAAAAGTTAGGGTTTTGATTGTTTGGGTTGATTGAGGTCACGGCCAAGAAACCCTACCCACCTAGGGTTTGTGTTTGATCCTTTAAACCATCCCATTGTAAGTTAAAAATACTTTTCTTGAACCCTCTTTTATTGTTTTGATTTTCTAGGGAATGCATGTCCTTGATTATTGGTTTTTATTAACATGCAAGTCATGATTATGGTTGATCTTGATTAAGTGGGATAAGTGATGTAAAATAGGTGTTAGATGATTTACTTGAATGATTAGTAGCCTTGTGTTGGATCAATAGTTGATTTGGAGGTGTTATTGATTGAATTGGAAGTAGGAATTGTGGACTGTTTCTGGACAGCAGGTAAACGGGGCTTGTTCTCCCAAATTTTGGCCTGTAACCTGTAAGATAATTAAATGGGTGAATAGATATGGGTATTAGCATCATGTGCGAGTTGGATGCTCAACCAATTCCTCCGTATGAGGGAGATATGGTCAAAATACGATCATGGGTCAATTCTGGACATTCGATTAGAAAGCATGTTAATGTCAGGGTTTTTGAACTAAAAGTTTAGGTTTTAAAGCTTGGGTCAATGCTAGACATCTTATAGAAGCTCTAGCATTTGGCCTCACATTCATTGCTATTTTAGTTTAGGATTTATGACTAAAACGGCAAAACCAAGAAATTCAGTGAAAATTTTGGGTAGAATTAGGGACTGTTTCCAGATCAGTAGGAAAACGTGGGATTTTATCAAAACTTTTGGCTTAGGGTCTGTAAACAAAAGACATGGTTGGATAGATATAGGTCTTAGGTACATGTGGCGAATTGGACGCTTTTGTATCGATTCCGGATGAGGGAGATATGACCTTTTTACGTAAGAAGGGCAAATCTGGAGCTGCTGTTGGGAAACTTGTTTTGCTCCAGGTTTTTGTACAGTGGGTTGAGGTTTTAAAACATGGTTAATCACTAGATATTATAAGCTTTCACCTCTCTTTGGATTCAATGTAAAAGCTATTATAGAATATGATTTATGGCCGAAACCGTAAATAGTAAAAATTCAGTTAACATTCTGTTTTGAGTTATAGTTAGTAAAAATCCATTTCCCGTGGATTGGTAAATGGTATGATTGATTGGCTTAAAGTTCTGGAAACTAGACTCAAGGACCTTTCTAGGGGTGAAAACCTCATGTTCATATCTTTTACGGATTAGGAGATATGGATCCATGAAAACTAGTCAAATCAGAATGTAGAGTTTTACGTCTTTTGTTGAGACATAAAACGTATAGATACGCATAAGCGAAACAAGAATTAATATATGAAACTTAGTAGATGTTTAATTACCTACAAGACTAGATTAGGAGTCATATTTTGGAGTATAAATACATTGGTTAAGTCTTGGTGCAATATCGTTCATGTTTCGGATTTTTAACTAGTATTATATAACAATTTCTACTATAATGATTTTTTTTATAATTCTAAGTCGCGACTTGCTTTATAGGTCTTGGAAAAATGTTGGAGTCTTCCATCTCGTTGATTTCTCATTTGATATTCTACTCACGGTGAGTTCATAGCCTCGCCTTTATAACTTTAAATGTTTTCTTAAACCCCGCGAGGGAGATACATGCTACTTTATCAAATTAAACACAAGTTGTTTTCCATGTATGCTGGACCCGAATATATACCTTGATTGCATTAAGTACCTCTTGTCAAAAGACCCCAATCGTGAACCGTCAACTACCTATGATGGGTAGCCGCTGTTACAATTAATAGATCTATATGCTTGACAACCCGGTTCGGTGTTTGGGGACACCCCCGCTCTAGGGACCCCAAGGTACGGACATATTGTATTCGAGATTTTATTAGGTATATGACAAGATACCTAGCCTGGGGGCCTTATTATTATTATTTGTAAGCATATGAAAAGATATATGCATGATCTAAAATGATCTATATTTCGTTCATAGGATCGGTGTCACGAGCTTAATGCAATATTCCTGAAATTGCTTATATGATCAACAAGTTCATCATTAAATTAATATTTATGCTTGTGTTCTAACTTATTCATATAAACTCTATGAATTCACTCAACCATTGTGTTAACTTTTTAGCGTGTTTATCTCAGGTAATCAAAGCTAAGGACTTGGAGCTTGAGACGAAGAGGAGGAAGTTGCGCTTAAGAATGAATTTTGTTAAAATAATTGATTTCCATTCCTCAAAAACGATGTCTTTATATTTTGTTGAACACTTGTGTCTTGTTAATTTTATGTTGGGACAACGCTTGCACTCTGAACTTGCTTTTGGAATGGAACATGTTTGATAACGTCTCTTTTCGAGTTGTTCTATATAATATATGACTATTGTACTTATTATTAACACCCCATTGTTGGACCCGAATCTTGCTTTAAATTTGGGGGTGTTAAAGATTGGTATCAAGAGCCATAAGTTATAGAGAACTAGGTCATTTTTCAAAAACCTAAACTATAACTTTATTTTTCTAATTTTCGCGCGCAAAATACTCCTCTTCTTCGCATTCGATAATCATGTGTCTTTAAAATATACATTGAATCATGTTTGAACTCTTTTAACTTGGTGAAAAGGGAATTATTGGGACCTAAATTTACTCTGATTTATTTAAATCGAAGGTGACATTTTATCAAACGTCCCTTTTGAGGTCGTTTACTGTAACTTGTACTTTATACTATGAAGTGGCACCCCAAAGTGGTATTCCGCTGCGTTGTGATTTTATGGGGGTGCTACAGTAATAGTGAAGTGGACTAGGTGTTGAATGAAACTGCAAGTTTTATGGCATCAATTAGTTCCAAGGTTAACAAAATCTCTAAAAGTGGTAGTGATTTGTGAAATAAGAGCTTGTATGAAACATGGAAAAAGACATACAATGAAGACCCGTATGATGATTATGACTTTGAAGATTATGGTTTGACTGATGCTTAAATAAATTTGCTAACCAGTTTGATATCAGTCTTTGTGATCAACTTAGATAGCGTATGTAGGTCTCATAAGTTTGGCATGTCATTCTTATGATATGTTAGTTTTAAAGCACAATTGGTGTGTTTGTTTCGCTTGAGTATGGGCTGAGATGTAAGACTCACCTACATCCTTTGTACTTAATTGTTTTTGGTTTAATAATATTTATCAGGAAACCCTTTACCTAAAAATAATGGGGGAAGTCCGATTTTGTGGGTGAGAGTACTTGACTTTTTTCTCGCAAAATTCGACTTATTTTCTTTTCTATTTTGTGTATCCGCAAGAGCTTGGTTGTGAGCATCTCTCCCACTACCACCAACATGGCTCCGCCCCTGCTTATATTAGCTAAAAGGTGCCAAGGTGAATTCTTTGACAATATCTTCATAGAATAAATGGCCAAAGTGTTAACATATACACCCTCTTTGTACATTCTTTCCATTATTTTATTTTGCCCATAGTCCCCTTATTCACACACATAAAAATGTTGTAAACAATGTAGCAAGTAATAACGTAGTCCATGTGAATATGCTGGGTAGAAGTTTAAAATTAGACCATAAGGCCTTCATCCCTAAACAAGTAAGTAAACTCAATTTTATTCTTCAAACAAACTCAACAAACTCATTTCTTTATTATTCTAGAAGTTTAATTAGTCATTTAGAAACCACGTTAGCATAGGCTTGAGTAGGTTGGGTTGGACTTAATCTTGGCTTTGTTTTCGACTCTTTTAGCAAGTAGTTAATTTGGTCCTCAAGCTCAAGAAGTCGTCGGTCGGATGTTCTCGGTACATCTTAAGGCAAAGTGATTTCCTTGATCGATTTTGCGAGGTCTCTTAGGTCATTCCAACTTCTGTTGTCATAGAGGGCGAGGTCCTTTATAAGTTCCGAAGATTCCTCGGCGCTCTTGTCACGAAGCTTTCCACATGTGGTGTGGTTAATTTCACGCTTAAGAGGGTAAGAGACATAATCATAGAGAATTTGGATTTAGAGTCAAAGATCTATGCCATGATGAGGGACTTTTTAAAGTAAGTCCTTGAAACGAGTCTATACTTCATAAAGAGATTCACCATGATGTCGTTGGAACATCAAGATGTCATTTCTAAGTTTGGTAGTTCTCCCCGGTGGGAAAATTGAGAAAGGAAACTGGTAGTGAGATCCTCATAAGTGGAGATGGATCTCGTGGGTAAACGTTCAAGCCAATTGATAGCTTGATCGTGAAGAGAAAATTGAAATAATTGCAGTCGCGTCCTTTCCCTATTTTCACCATTAAGGTCAAGTGAGTTCAAAAGTTTTAGTAAATCCTTAAGGTGTTGGTTTGGATCTTCAGACCAGAGTCCATGGAATGCACATCTGTTTTGCATAAATTGGATGGTGTCAGATTGCAGAGGTACCACATTGTCTCCTTCGAGGAGCTCAATGGTGTTTCGATAGCCCTCGTGGCTTGGTCTGGAACAAACTCCTAAAGTATGGAGTTGATTTTCATCTCCCATGATGGTTTATGAAAAGAAAGGTCACAAAACAAAGGAAACGAATAAAAGATAGACTGCAAGAAAGCTAACCTAAAAGAAAATAAAATTTTCACTTGATAGGAATCTCGTGAGTAGACCTAAGCTACATAGAATCTGAAATCTAGATTATTCCCTAGCAGCGCCTCCAAAAACTTGATGCGGCAGATTGCAACACCAAAGTTTTACAATCCTCCTAGGCAGAGTACCTAATCGTTGTAGTGTAGTATAGGCAAGACTCAGAGGTTTGATCGTTCCCTAGGGGAATAGTGAGGTAGGTTGGAATTGTATGTCACTAAGATCTAAAGGTTTAGGGAAGATTTATTTTTGTGTTTTTATACTTTTTAGAAAGCAATTAAAATCTTGGGTTTTGAATGAGGTTTTTTTTAACTAAACTACAACTAATCCTAAATGCAAGAAATGTAAATTGGTGGGAAACTTGTATATGTAAACAAATGTGCTCACTTAATCATGCACTACTCCCTATTTGCTCTCTCTAACTTATCGCCCGTCCCCTTGCTAGTCTAATGTGTAAGTATTCCCTTAATTCAACAGCGAGTTGGTAAAGCTTGCATTCTACATGATAACCTAGTCGGGCATTACCTGTCAAACATGCTCCCTCCTAACTATAAATCACGCATAATAAATACTTAAGAATGAATCTACCCAAACTAAACTAGTTATGAGGAACTAATTGTTGGTTTCATCTAACCTAATTATGTTTCCCTAGACGTCTATGCTAAAGTAATATCTTATAGCTACTTTTCTAGAGCCTAATGCGCACATCACTAACAAGAATCAATAAAATCAAAGCTTACTAACTAGGTTTCATTTAATCATAAGCAAAAACTAATTAATTTAGCCTAGCATGTTAATAGAAAGCAAAGAACAACATTTAATTAAACAACACGTAGACATATTGAATCATTAAATAGATAAAGAGACTTCACTTTAATTAAACATATAAGTATATAGTACAAGAGGGTTAGAAAACCCTAAAAATTATCCAAAGTGACTGCACTAAAAGTACTATCAAGTTTCCACACGAATTATGAGAACAAAGGGATTGTATTTATAGAATTGGGGTTCTGACGGTGTCACTAAGGTTTTGTGATGCCGTTAGCCCATCGAAACCCTTTAGGTTTTCTTCTGTTGGCTAATCGTGATGTCGTTGCTATGTATTGTGATGTTATCACTATGCAATTGAGGCGGCGTCAACCACTTCTTGTGACGCCATCTCAACACACTGAGAATTCACACTTTGCGTCCAAAAATCCACTTATAAGGCACATTTGGTAAAGGCGTCATGATGGGAGTCGCCAGCTTGAAAAGTTGTGTTTTTGTCCAGTTTTTTCCCGAATAGAGCCCAAGTTACGTGCTTTTCTTTCAAGTGATTCCCAAATCCTAAAATAAAAATAGAAAGGATTAAGTAAAATATTTAGGAATATTTGCATGATTTGGGTTAAATGACCCAAAAAAGTGTATAAAATGACATCTCATCAATAAAACTGCAGATGGCATACTACAACATGACGCATCATCATTATGATCCTTATGACTGGGCTAACCCGTCAAGACAGGAATGTTACAGTTTCATCAATAAATGTCTGTTCTATGAAGCACCAAGAATGCAAGATCTTTATCGAGGCGACAAGGTGACTGAGTCACATCGTGTCTATAACAGATGGGAACCTGAGCATCCTCGGGACTTTGATCCTGAATCAAGGAATGCTGAGATGTTTGCTATAACATATAAGTTGACTCATCATCTTATGTG